>JAJIBD010012580.1:0-51139 GCA_021461705.1 Cryptotis parvus | reverse complement strand
GAAAAGAAAGAGAGGGAAGAGAGATATGTCTCTGAATTTCAAGTAATACATTTATCAAAATTCCCTTTTAATGCCAGTCCATTCTATAAGAGAGGGGGAAGAGGCAAGTTAGTGTCATTAGGAGGTAAAGGAATAGGAACATAGAGCTATAATATTTGTAAATTATTTTTCACAGCTAAAACAATTTTCTTAGTTGTAAAATGGTAATTTTCTATCTTCCAACTTGACTGAGATAGATTTAACCTTATTTTATATTAAAAATGAAATAACATTAAAAAAACAGTCAGTTGCATTAAATAATGTAATCAGAAGCAGATTACTAATTATTGCAAATGACATAGATATGATACATACATTTTTCTTTAGAAACCTTTCATAGGTTCGCATTGACTACTACAAATATTGCAATTCCAAAAAAGAGTAAAACTTTTTGGAACTTTGCTACAGATAATTGAATTATTTTTTCATTCCAGACTATCCTCAATTTTATACCAATCAAATTTTCTTTAAACATAGGCCCTAATTTCATGTGACTTAAAAAATTTGTGTACAAACTAACTCTTTTGAACATTTAATTATTTTCACTTAATTTGTGTTAAGAGGAATTTTACTTTTTCTACCATTTATTCATACACATATTTGCCTTTTAAAAAAGTTTAAATGATAGATTTCTACATATTTTATTCATCTTTTTCACATGTTCTTGTGTAGGGGCCAATTTTTGTAATTAAGTCCCCCTGTAGGTGGTGAGGGATTACCTAGAGGCTGTCCTATTTGCTCTGCCAGTCCTTGGAGGCTGCTGAGACTTACCCCAGAAGGAGAGGCTCTGCCTCCTGTTGGAGCTCTGTCTCCAGTTCAGAATAGGCTCAATGATATTAGCCAGTGGCAATCCTCACCAGGGATGGTGGAGCAGCAATGGATGAAACAATTACTAAAGTCATAAACAACACAAGTAAATCCTCAGATAGAGTCTTTAGTGACACTGTAAGAGTGTTCATCTCAAGGCAATGATAGCACAGGTAATCAGCAAAGTTCAAGCAAATATGAGTCATATGAGAAAACCATTACAATCGAGAATGACAGAAATGAAGAAAATGGTAGGTGATATTAAAAAGTCAATAGAAGCATGGATCAGCACAATAATAGAAGCTGAGCAAAAAGGTTGAAGAGCTCCAAGATGAGAAAACTGCCAGTAAATAGCAGAAAGTGTAAAATAGTCTGCAAAGAAATAAATTATGGGATGAGTTCTAGAGGAACAGTATAAGAATTACGGGAAACTCTGAAGAACATCAAGGTAAATGTGAAGAAACAATAGTTACAGAAATCATTGATAAGGTCTTACCAGGGGTGAGGGATTAAGAAGCATGAAGAGTTCCAGTGAAAATAGGGTCAAGTAGGAAAATTTCAAGATACATTATAATAAAAATTAAAAATATCTAAAGATAGAGACAAAATATTGAAAGCAGAAAGATAAAAACATACAAAATAAGGAACATAGATACAAAGGAAAGCCCAAATATGTACAGCAGATCTATCAAATGAGACTCAGCAAGCCAGCAGAACATGCAAACATATAGTTAAAAAAAAAACAAGGAATGAACAACTCATGACGGATACATTAACAAGCCAGATTATCATTCATATATCAAAAAGAACATACAGAGCCTCATGTATAGGTAAAAGTACAGAGAATCCATAGCCTTAAAACCAGTTTTGTGAGAAGCAGTGTAAGAACTCTTGTAGTTGCTGGACAATAGTACAGTGGGTAGGCCCACTTGCCTTGCACATGGTTGACCCAGGTTGGATTCCAGGAACCCCATATGGTCCCCTGAGCACTACCAGGAGTTTCTCATAAGTCTAGAGCCAGGAGTCCCCCTGAACATCTCAGGTGTGACCATAAAAGTCTAAACAAATGTATAAATAAATAAATATAGAGTAACTTATTTTTTAAAGGACAGGAGAAACTCTCTATTGTGTGGTGTTGAATTCTCTAATGTTGAGCATCATTGCCCTCTATCAGATTAAGAATGTTTTAAAAAATAGCAATCAATCATCACCAATTGACATTTATTGAATTGTAATCTAATATTCCAATTTACCATGTTTTTAAAGATTTGTGCACCAAGTAATATGAAATAAATTTGCTCTATATCTTCCCATAGAGCAAGTCTCACTTATGACAGGGAAGATATGATGATTACCACAATGAAGCTCAACTTCAAAATAAAATTTAATGCAATATGGTTTATATACAAGTTTGAAAATTTAGTTATGCAAATGAGAATAAGTGGCATACTTCATTGTATCAATGATTGAGTTTCCTTATTTACATAGGTTAAATCATATAGCAATGAATCACTACTAATTACCGTTTATTGATTTATATATCTTCTGATAATTTAAATAATTTGCCACTTATTTCACTTTTGTTCTAGCAAAGTGCATAAAATAAGTTTCTTATATACTTGCCAAGGGTGCAGGCTGGGGAATAGCAGACCCTGGGGAATCTGGTAGTTGGATTGGTGTCCCAATATTGTATTCCTGAAACAATTCTGGTTCTAGTGGTCCTGTTGTTTGCAGTCCCAGTGTTAAAACAGTAAGGTATCCCGAGAGTACATCTAGGTGTATGAGATTATTGTGATAAAAGTGTGCAACACTGGCAAGCACTGATGGAAAAATATATGTATATATGTTATATATTTACACATATATATGTCAGAAGTGCAAGCCCTGGTAAGTATGTGTTTGAACAATACAATGACACATAGCAAGCACTGTAACCTCAAAATGAGCTAGTATTACAAAATAAAGGAGTTCAGCCCATGATGAACACTTTGCAAATACCACAGTTAAATTGTGTGACCCTTGATCATTGCAATAAAAGTCTCAAAAGAAAGAAGAGGAATGAGCTTAACAAAAGCAAATTGCTAAAAATAAAAGTATAGGAGGCTGGGGGCTTAGCACAGTTTGGAGGGCATTTGCTTTGCACGTGTCCAACCTGGTTGGATCCCCTGGCATCCTGCATGGTCCTCCGAGCACTGCCAGGAGTAATTCCTGAGCAAAGACCCAGAGTAACCCTTGAGTGTTGCCAGGTGTGACCCAAAAAAGCAACAAAACAAACAAATAAATAAAAGTATTTATACAGCTTAAATATTGAACTGAGATAAAATCCAGTCATGTATTTTTATATGCTAATTAAATTTATTGAGCTACAAATTCTTTCCCTATGGGGAATCTGCAATGACCTAAATTATTTTATTTTATATTTTTGTCCTAAAATCGATTTATGTTTCTGAAACTATATTCAGAATTATTCTTTGAGATCTTTTCCATACTCTATTACTAAAGTCTGCTACCACTACCCCTAAGACTTATTATTTTCTATACATCTATCTATTTTTATCTTCTCATAAAGTCAAACCTCCTGGCTTGAATATTAAATCCAAGTCATGTAGTGGAATAAACAAGCCATTGGCATTCAAAAATAAATACCTCTTTTTATTGAAAAATTAATTTTATGGTATAAGAAACCTAAATTTCACATTAAAATATGCACTATTCAAGTAACATATTGCACTGGATATTTCAATTATGTGATTTATTTATAAGATTGATAAATAATTCATTACCTTTTATTCTTTTTCCTGATATATTTTAATTTTAATAACTATATATATTATTAATTAAATAGCTTAATTTTAGCATTTTCTATATATCTTATATATATGAATATATATGTATATAGGCTCAAATCATGGAGTGAAAGTTTATTTCCAAAGCTAGAAAATGTAAACACATATTCAATCCTTTTTCCCCACAAAATCTTATAACTATTTTAATCTCTAAATGTAATGGTCACTTTTGATATTATAGGAGTTAAAACTTCAAAGGAAGACCTGTCAAGGGTTGGAATCAATCACAAGTGTGTGAGGGCACAGAGCTTAGGTAAGATAGAGAAGGTATCAATTTGCCAGTTATATTTGAAAATGGTAATTCTAAACTAGAACTGAGGTGCAGGAACGATAGCACAATGAGTGGGGCGTTTACCTTGCATGAGGTCGAGCTGGATTTGATCCCCTGGCATCCCATATGGTTCCCTGGGCAATGCCAGGAGTAATTCCTGAGTGCAGAGCCAGAAATAACCCCAGAGCATTGCCAGGTGTGACCCAAAAAAGCAAAAATAACTGAATAAATAAGCAAACGAATGAATGAATGAACGAATGAATGAATAAATGAATGAATGAATAAATAGATAAATAAATGAATAGATGAATAAATAAATAAATAAATTGGTTATATAATTAATAAACTAGAGGTGAGCATTGAAAATAGGTAAAGGGATAGGCATCATAACCCCTTCGTGCATGTATTAAAAACCACAGTGTGCAAACTAAGAGAGAAAGAGTGAGACAGAAAAAGACAGAGACAGAGAGACAGAGAAAATTGCTTCCATTGAGGCAGTTACGGGGTGGGGAAGGGAAACTGGGGATATTGTTGGTGGGGAAACGTTCACTAGTGGATGGATGGGTGCTGGATACTATATCGACTGAAAGCAAATCATGAACAGCTTTGTAATTGTCTCATGGTGGTATAATAAAATTTAAAAAATAAAAACTTTCTAATCGGTAAGGGCTCTAGCCCAGCGGTCATCTCCAAATCGCATTACATGTTCAGTCCATCTGATTTTCAACGCCTTGTCAAATGAGACAGCGCCCCTGACTCTGGATCATCAACGGAGGGCAGAATTCCAGATTTCTTCTTTCACTTGAGTGAGGCGTGATATTCCAAACATAGCTCTTTTGATTCCTCTTTGCGAGACCCGAATAGCATTCTCATCCTGCTTTCACAGGGCCCAGGTCTCTGAGGCATATGTTAATGCAGGGGAGAAGAGTGGAGTTGAAGAGATGTGCCCGGAGCTGGATTTTCTTTTGTCCTTTTTAGCTATTTCTTTGATGCTCTTGAAGGCGTTCCATGCCGCTCTCTTCCTCCTGTGCAGCTCGGGTTTTAGGTCTTTCATCAAGTTGACTTCTGGACCTAGGTACACATAAATGCTGCGTTTAGGGATCCCACTGAATGTCAAAAGATCACCTGGCCAACCACCTACAAGATGGTCAGACTTCTTCATCAAGACACTGAATGAATGGTTTGAGGCTCTTCGTATTCCTGATGCAAGAGGATGTCATTGGACTATACTGGCACGTGATAGGGTCAAATGGAAATGTTACTTGTGGCTGCTTGAGCAAATTGATGAATAACGGATGTCAAGTGATCAAGTGTAAAACTTTAGTGGTAAAATTAGATGTTTCTTTATAAAAAAAAAATCACTTAAATTCTTAACTAAACGTAGCAATATGTTAGCATGTTTTAACATGCTAAAATAATTTACTTTTTAGAATTTTTTGTATTATAAAAATCTGTCAGTTTCTCTTACTCTATAGAGTTTGAAAGATATGACATTTTTTAATTCAAGTTATGTCCTTAGTGAAGCCATTACTATTTTAAATCAATTTAATAAAAATGACTTCTGTCAAGACTAAAACAGTTTGTAACTTTACGAATATATTTTCAGAAAGAAAAATCCTTAAATATAGTTTTGATTTTGATTTGATTGGAGACACTGGGGGAATGTACCCCCTGTAATTATGGGTAGAATGCCTCCAGGAACAGATGTAAATAGATGGATGATGAAAATAATCCACCTGTTATGGCCATCGCTCGTTAGCACAAGTGATTAAGTTTTACCAAGTCTCTTGTAATGATGCCTTACCAGATATCAAATTTGAAAAGAAATTTGATTTTTAGTTTGCCCAGTTCCAAAGGTTTAAGTTCAGTTTAATCCTTACACTAATCTGTACTCTAATTACTAATCTCATTTTTAGAGATGGAGAACCGGATCTTTAAGCACTTAACTTTCATGATCATGTATAGTTAGAAAATAATTGACTTTGGCTTATTTTCTAACTTATGGGATTGATTTGCTTAATGTATAGGATTGATTTGGAGTCTTGTAAGCTTAAATAACCCTTTTTTTCAATAAAACAGGTTTTGAGTGAGTACTCTATGGACCTGTACTATGATCAGTAGAGTGGAAAAACAAAATAAAATTTGACTAAAAATAAAATTAAAAGAAAACTAATAATGTATTGACTATAAGAGTCTTTATAATTTAGAATTCACTATCATTTTATAATACTCTTGCAAATAGGATTATAAAATATATTTACCAACCTCATTTAACTGGTATTGCTGGAAGGTAGTGCTCCTGGAAATAGTGCTCATCAGTATTATTTCTGATAAATATCAGTTTTTTTTTTTAGTTTCTACACTCTATATTTATTTTCTAAGTATCAGAAGGAAGTATCATAAACCTGCATTTAAATGATTGCTAGAGGGGTCAGAGCGATAGTCCAGCAGCAGAAAGGGCATATTTCTTGCATGTGGTCAACTTGGGTTTCATCCCCGGCATTCTATATGGTTCCCTGAGCACTGCCAAGAGTAATTTCTGAGTGCAGAGCCAAGAGTAACCCCTGAGCATTGTTGGGTTTGACCCCCACCCAAATAAATAAATAAATAAATGATATTTTTAAACTAAAATGATTTTTTAAAGTTTAAAGCAAATTTACATGGATTCCCAACAATGACCATTTAAAGCAATTTTTAAAATTAGTTTCTCTATAACCTATTTATTATTTTTAAACAAAATTGCTCTCATCACACATATGCTCTTTTTCTAGAGTTTTCTAAGTCCTTTTTATTTATAGAAAATAATCACTGAACTGCATTGTACTGAATTACATCTAAAATTTCAAAGTATTTAGGAAGAAATTCTATTTAACTGTCCTAATGTCATATTTTAATAAGGATTTCACCAGAGAGATAAAATTAAATGTTTTCCAGGATGATGCATTAATAACTCAAAACCTTTCATTATAGCAGTGCCCAATTTAATTAAACCCTACATTACAAACTGTCTACCCTCATATCGTAGACCCCTATATTGAATGTTTTATAGCTGCCTATTTTAAAAAGTTATTCCATCTTTCATAATATTATACTAGTTCTTTTATGAGAGACTAATATTTGTTTTCAACTGAGCGAGCAAACCACTAAATATAAATGACAAGGAAGGTACAATTTTGCTTAAAATATCTAGTCATAAAGGGCAATATTTATTATTAACCTAAAATGAAATATTTAAAATATTAAGTAAATTGAAAATAAATGTTGAAAATAAGTGAGGTGTCTCACGAATGTCCTTTGACCCAATGGTGAAGTATTTAATTAAGGCTCTAGGAAACAAGTGAATTAATCTGTTTCTATTTAGTTCCCAGTAATGTTACTTCTTGGGAAAAACCTCCTCTAAACTATAGGTGTTTATGCCAAATCCTGAACAGACTTAATACTTATAGTTGCAGTTTCAGCTTTTATTAAAATTGGAATTAAACAAAAAACAATTTGGGGGTATCAGATTTTGTTCTATCTTTTGACTTTTTATAAGGGAATGTGAGATTACATGAATTAGTCCTTTTTTCCTCTTACATTTTTATCTAATATCTTATTCTACTCTATATCAGAACCTTTCACTTTTTTTTTTGAAATACCATCTCCATCCTTTTTAATTGCTAAATGAGATGTTATGCCATTCTAATTTTTTTTTTTTTTTGCTTTTTTTTTGGTTCACACGGCAATGCTCAGGCGCCACTCCTGGCTCTGCACTCAGGAATTACTCCTGGCAGTGCTCGGGGAACCATATGGGATGCCGCAGATCGAACCCAGGCCTGCACAGGCCGGCCACGTGCAAGGCAAACGCCCTACCTGCTGGGCTATCGCTCTGGCCCTCTGAATTGTTTAAGAAAATAACTTAGATATCTAAATTTTCACTTGTCACTTTTCTTCCCATTGTTCACTGGTTTGCTTGAGCGGGTGCCAGTAACATCTCCATTAATTGGGAATGAGGTCCATTACTGTTACTGTTATTGGCATATCGAATACACCATGGGTAGCTTGCCAGTCTCTGCTGGTTCGGTTCATCCCAGGGGGCCCAGTCTTATTCAGATAATTTTTTTTTTTTGCTTTTTTGGGTCACACCCGGCAATGCTCAGGGGTTTCTCCTGGCTATGCACTCAGGAATTACTCCCTGGTGGTGCTCGGGGGGACCATATGGGATGCCGGGGATTGAACCCCGGCCGGCATGGGCCGGCTGCAAACGCCCCTACCGGCTGGGCTATGGCTCGGCCCCTTATTCAGATAAATTTTTACCACTTGTAAATTATTGTTTTCTTGTTTATCTTTTAACTACTAAGAATGCCATGATTAAAACTTATTAATATCAGGTTGCTGGGTCTCAGAGTTTTATATTTGCAATGTCTGAATGCTCAAGAAACTAAATTTTCAAAAAAGTTTTCAGGCGATACAATTACCCCTATACTGAGCCATATACTGAAAATGTATTCTGAACCATTAGTGTAGAATAAACAAAGATCAGATTTCTCATCAGATACCCACCCCTACAGCAGTCTTTTTTCAAGCCCAGCCCAGGTATGTCTGATACAGAGACTCACATACAGGAGAGCTGCTACTATACCTCACTCCCATGACCTAAAGGAATGGTTTGAGGCTATTTGTGGTTTGAGTGAGCAGATGCCCTTGGACTGCACTAGCATGCAACAGGACTTATGGAGATGTTACTGGTGTCCACTCGAGCAAATCGATGAACAATGGGAAGACAAGTGACAAGTGAAGTGAATGTAATTATAATCTGACATATAATGAGGAAAAAGAGAGAAAGAGACAGCAAGTCTGAGATAAATAAAGAAAAAATGCAACCTAACATCAAGTTCTTTAATAAGCCATTTTGAAATGAGTTTTGTGCATGGCATGCTTTGGGACTATGTTCATTTGCTGCCATTATGACTAACCAGTTTTCCCAATTCCGTTTTTGAAGAGGATGTCATTGCTCCACTTCGTTCTCTCTTTATTTGTCAACAAGGAACAATTAATCTTCCATAAATAGATGAAAATATGAAGTGAAGCAAAGAAATCCTCTACAAAAATGCTGCTGGAATAACTGGTTAGTAACATGCAAAACAAAACAAAACATACAAACAAAACACCTAAGCCCATGCACAAAAGTTAATGCCTACTTTCTTTAACTAGTATCCTTTATTTCAAATAAGGTTTTCAATTGAGTTAGTAATTGTGTGTTTAAATTCAAGAAACAAATAGAGCACTTCCCAGATGCAGGACTCTACTTCATATTAAGAGATGAAATAACAACCAAAAAAGTACCAAAATTGGCGTCCTATGGCTTCCAAACTAAAACATTGTTGCAGTAGATGTCATATAGCTAGTAATACTTATCATTAGCATTATTCTTCCACTATACTTAGCAACTGTTATACTCTTTATATATGTTGATTGTTTTAACTTTCTAAACTTTTTAATCATTTAAACTATAATTATTTTTGATCAAGTTCCCTACTTTCTCCCTTCCAGTTAATCTTAGTTCTGTCATATTTCCACACACTCATTTTTCAATTTTAGTTTGTTTAGTCTGTTAATCAAATTTACTTTATTAAAAAAAAGTATCCATTACTTGATTCTTTTCTTGGGACTTTTTTTCACTTTGAATAATCCAGTAATTTTTCTTCCATTCTTCTGCTACTGTCAAAAATTTATCTTTTTTTTATTGTTGAATACTATTCCACTGTTTAAATCAGCATATCTTTGTCCCATTATCTACCAGGGAAACTTTCATGGTTTCTATATATTATTTACTACAAATAATAAATATTTGTGGGGATATAACTTTGATGTTTTTTTCTTAATTTTTAACTATATATTTTGATCTTATGCCAACTCTGGTTTCAGTTTCTGGAAGCTCCATGCTATTTCTAAAATGGCAGCATCGATTTAAATCCTCTCCAATAATAAAGGAGGACTTTTTCCTCCTGATCGTCCCTAATACTGTTTACTCTGCTTTCTTTTCATGTACTGATAGAGAAGTGGTATTTCATTCTGGTTTTGTTTTTCATTTCCCTGGGAAAAGTGATTATGAGCATATTCCACGTATGTTGTAAGCCATTTCCATATATTCTTTAGTTTTTATTTAAATATTCTGATCTTTCTTTCTAAATAAAGTGTTTTTTACTATTGTTACATTTTATAAGTTTTAATATGTCTCCTTATCAAACATATGGTGTTCAAATATCCTTTTCCATGTAGTAGCTATCTTATCAGTTTGTTTATATTTTCTTTTGTTGTACACACGCTTTTCAATTTAATAAAGTACCAATAGCTTTTCTCTTCATTTCCCTTTCTATTGAGGTGGAATCTCAAAAGATATCTCTAAGTCTAATACCATGGAATGTTTAAACTATATGATCCTCTATGTACTTTATGGTTTCAGGCATTACACAAAGTTCTTAAATCCATTTTGAATTTGTTTTTGTATATGGGTTTAGAGAGTAATCCAGTTTCTTTCTTTGCTGTCTATTTTCCCAGCACCATTTATTGAAGAGATTTTCCTTTTTCCATTGTTGTAAAACCAAAGATCAAAATTTACCAAAACTAATTTAAAAGAAAATAGCATTCGTTATTTTCTACAAGCTGTATTTTCAGAGTCAAGAAGGTCTTTGATGATAACTGGACTTTACATTTTGGATTATTCCAAGCCAAACAGTTCATAAAATCAAAATATTATGACTAATAGTCTCAGCATATTTTGGAACAAGAGGTTGCACTGTAATATCTGGACATGTTCACCTTTTTAAGAACTCAAACAAACTCAACTAATCAGTTTTATACAAAAAATGCTAAAACCATAAAATAGTTTTATAATTACCATACATAAAAAATTGTGAAATGACACTGAGACAACCATGGAGGTTATAACAAAAGCATGAGAACAGAACATCTATACAGGGTTCGCAATTGATAATTTCAGCAAATTATGCAACAAAATTGTAAGGTTAATTGCAATATGATTGTTACTAAAAGGTAATATTTGTTAAACGTCTGCATCAATGAATTTATAAAGCCCACTATATTTACTTTAGTGTGTGGATTCTTAGTCACATAGAGGTGAGCTTGCTCTGTAAACCTCCTGAATCTATGAAGAATCAGGGTTTAAATAACTAAATGAATATTTTCTTTTTATTTGGCTTCACTTTGCATAATCCTGTAATTTTTCGTTTATTTTTCTGTTACTGTTCTTTTTTTGATTTTTTGGGTCACACCCAGCAATACTCAGGGGTTACTCCTGGCTCTACATTCGGGAATTACTCCTGGCAGTGCTGGGATTCGACCTGGAATCGAACCCAGGGTCAGCTGCGTGCAAGGCAAACACCTTACCCGCTGTGCTATCTCTCTAGCCCCCTCTGCTACTGTTTTGAATGCTTTGAGGTGCCTCCAACACCTTGCTCAAGGGGTCAGAAGTTTCTATTCCTAGTGAAACTTGGCCAACCAGGTCAATAGTTCTATGCTAGGACCAAGCTGTGTTGGTCAGGACCTGTAGTCACACAGATTTGTTTTTATATTTGTCTTCTGAAGTTTTTTTTTTTTTTTGACAATAGATGAGCTATGCAAAATCTAGATGCCAGTACTTTATTGTCCCTGTAACAGAAGAGTTTCTTTGGGCTTCTATGAATCTTTACCTCTCAAGACATTTCTATGATAAAGTATTGGCGATTTGTCTAGGAGAATGGGGTCTCTCTGGTGGCTAAGTCACCCTTCTATGAATCTCTGTCTATCCACTACTAACATTTTGTTATAGAATGCCTATAACATTTGCAATATCTGACCTCTTATATGACAAGCATTAATATATTTACAGGAACTACTCCAGATTTTGATGCAGCTCTCTCTGAGAAGAGATTTTCCCCCAGCTCTAGATATTCCTGGGTTCAAATTTATAGTATGCTATTTTTGTAAGCATATTTAAAATAGTTTATCAATTGTTGGCACCCTAGAAATAGAGGCTCAAAAACATGACCTAGGAGCTGCTGTTGTGGCATACATGTGGCCCCTCCAGGCCCTGAGGACTCCAGTGCGGTGATGGTGAATACTCTTGAATCTCAAACATCCCTGCTGGGTTGATAGTTCTGGGATTTAAAGAATTATTTATATCCCTGTGAAAGCAAGATATTTGAATAAGAAAGTCATAACACAACTACATTGTTTTGTTAAAGATATAATAGGAACATATGCTTTTTGTTTTATCCAAAGACATAGAGTATAAAGTTTATTCTGATCTGATTATTGATGTGTTTATGTAAGCAAAGAGCTAGTAGCATTTCTGAGATGAAATTACCTTACATAATGCTATCCAATAAGAAAGGCAATCATATAAATTGGGATTCATCTGAGCAGTGACATGGTGATGTAAGGATGGTCTTCTACAACTACATCTGCCTTAAGCAGTTCTAGTCATAACACATAAAATACCGAAACCAAGGCTGCCATAAAAATCTGAGGAAGTAGATTGAAAAATGCCATTCTTGGATCTTAGACCAAATACTTAAAATGAAAAAAATAAAAGTTAAGCCATTCAGAAGGCAAAGTAAAGGTTCAGAAAGATCTATCCCATATTCCCATATTCGGAATATAAGGAAATATAGAAGAGAGATAACAAATTCCCAAAGACAACAGAAACAGAGATGGTTATCAGCAGAATGTTTGCCAGGACTTGGAGACAGGATTGAAGGAGGGACATTTGGGAAAGGGGAGAGAAGCAGGCACCTTTGTAAAGGCTGGAAAATTTTATGTCTGAAACCTGGCCATTAACAGTAATGTAAAGCGTAATGCCAAAAAAATAAATAGAAAATTTAGTGGAAAAAATATTCAGGCTGGAAAACTTAAAAATACAATTTGTTTTTCCAACAACTAGCACTTCTATGTTTTGTGTGTGTTTGTGTGTAATATGTATTATAAAATAACTATTTGTAAATTATTCCTAAATGAGAGGAAATAATAAAAAATTTTCTTTAAAGATAATACAAATAATACAAAGTTTGGGGATCAGCACGATAGTTGTGCAGGGAGGGTGCTTGTCTTTCAGGCAGCAGACCTGTTGAATTGTTGGAGCCTCTGCCCTCCATATGGACTCCTAAATCTCTGTGGGGTGATCTCTAAGACAGGGCTAGAATTAAGCCCTGAGCACTGCCAAGTATGACCAAAAATCCAAGACAGAGAGAAAAACAGTCAGAGAGAGACACCAAGGAAGAGAGAGATTTATGTTTTTGTAAGTACATCATTTTATAATATTTTTTGTGCTAAGTGTTTTAAAGAAAATTTGAACATTTCCTCTGTCTCAGAGTTGTAGTAGTAAACACTGGGGGTAAAAGTGAAAACACAGAGAAGGCAAAATGTTGCCCTAAAAGAGAAAAATAACTAAAAGACAAAATGCCAATGTTTTTAAATTTTAGACTAGTAGATAGTCTCTGTAGCTTTTTAGTAGTCACTGAGAAGAAAAGATTCTGTAGGCTGGTATACATAATGAGGAGCACTGAAGAACAATAACTGTGATTTCTTGATAAGGTAAAATTAAGGATATGGAATCTTTTCTTTCTTTTTTTGTTTCTTTTGTTTATTGGTCACACCCGGCAATGCTCAGGGATTTGTCCTGGTTCTGCACTCAGGGATAGCTCCTGGGGTGCTGGGGGACCATATGGGATGCCAGGGATCTAACCCGGGTAAGCATGGGCCGGCCGCGTGCAAAGCAAAAGCCCTACCCACTGGACTATTGCTCCAGCCCCTGGATTATTTTCTTAAATACCAGGAAAATGCGATACTTTTTTGAACAGATAGATCAATTTCTTTAATGAGTTTTAATAAGTTCTTTGAATATGACAGAAATTTTGTGACAAATTTCATTTAAGAATTCAATTCTGTATGTGGTATAATTGAATAAAACAAAATTGTAGTAATGTTTAAAATTAAAACTTAGTGTCAATGGTATATCTCATTTAAAAAAAATCAAAAAGTTTTTCTGAAACTTTGATTAACTTTCTGTAACAGGTTATCAACTGCTATAAATAACCTGAAAATGTGATGATAAGCCAGTGATTGAAGAAATATAGGCCTGTCATCACTGTGATACATCTTGTTGGAAATAATGCTGTTAAATTATTTCTAACTTATAGTCATTTAATATTGTTTCATGGAAGTCTGTGAACATATTTCAAAGTGGTTTTGTGTTTGTTAGTTTTAACTGACACCCGGAGGTGGTCAGGCCTTTCTCCTGGCTCTGTGTTTAAGGATCATTCCTGGCCGAGTGCAAAGGAACATACACAGTGCTTGAAGACTGAAGGCAGGTCGGACTCATGCAAGGCTGTTCTATGATCCTGCCCCTTTACTTTTTTAAAAAGGCTTTTGGGGGGTTTGAGGGGTAGTTCAGTGGGAGGGTGTTTGTCTTGCAAGCAGCTGACCTGGGTTCTATATCCTGCATCCCATAAGGTCCCCCGAGCACCATGAGGAGTAATTCCTGAGTGCAGTGTCTGGTGTAATCCCTGAGCATTGCTGGCTGACACAAAAATCCAAAAGCAAACCAAAAAAAAAAAAAAAAAAAAAAAAAGCCTTTTGAACTTATGCTTGCAATCACACCTTTACATGAAATCCCAATGGTATTCCTCTTAGAGGAATAAAATTTTATGAGTTATGAAACAGCATGGCATGGAACAGAAATGTTAGGATTAATGCAGAGAACTGGGCAAGGAACCTGAGAGTGACTCTAAAAGAACTAAAACTACAAACTCTATCATCTTTCCCAATACCAATTACTTGTTTAGAAGATTATTTTGTTATGTCAGATAATCTCCTTTTACAAAGTTCTGCAACTTTGTAACTCTTTTGGTTCCATCAAATCATTTAGCTCATTCCGCCTTCTTATTAAGTGCCAAATGTTGAAATGTTGCCGAGAAATATTTATCATGATTTACATTTATGAACAATAAATAGTATATATAGTATATATGCTATAAAATATCTCTTGTTGAGGGTAAGAGTAATTTTTTATTCAGAGATATACTTTCAAGTAAAGAAAACTTTTCTTTGTGGATGGTAGACCCAAAGAATAAACAGCTCCAATAGTTAAACAATTCCACAATGATTTTGTTAAATGGGCACTTTAACTCAGAACCTGACATTTTAAGATATTTTATGAATGCTAGAAAATATTTGTTTTTGAGTTGTGGTCACATGACTTACAACTTTACATTACTGTCAATGATAGGGTTTTGATTTGAACACTCCAACACCATCTCCCTGCCAGTGTTTATTTCTCTCCACCAATGTTTCGGGTTTGCCCACCCACTCCCATGTCTTACACATTCTCCTCATCTTTCTGCCATGGAAAAGTCAGTTCTTGCATTAGTTCTTACATTTTGTTACTTTTGACCATTTAAAATAAAATGATGACCTTGAACATTTAATGCTCTTTGAATATAAAAGTTCTTATCTCAAGAATTGTATTTGCTCACCCCTAGGTAACTCTTGCTTCAGAACTCTAAAATGTAAATGTAATCTTTGATAAACCAGGTTGTTGGAATTACCAGGAGTCTACTAAAAAAACATTTATTCTTTTCTTAATTTACTTCCAATGTAAATTTCTTCTCTCCTGAAGGAAACCTATTTTGTCAGAACCATAAAATCCTGAAATCTGTGCTCAAAAAGTACAGAAGTTTTCCCCTGAACTGTCCTAGAGGCTGCCCTGAAGCTCTAGAATAACTGCAATTTCCAATCTTTTCTTTTATACAAATTACCAAAAAAGAGTCTTAACAGAAAAAAAGACCTAAAAAGTTAAATGCATATGTGAATATCTAGACATCCCATTGTATATGAAGTAATATGGATCCAATAGTTTTATTCTTATGCGTGTTGTGTATAAAATTGCTGCTCCTCTTTTGCTACCAGAGGGTTCAAGGCTCTTCACCATGGTTTTGGTTTTCAGTTCGCCTCTTCCACTCTTGCATTGCTTCTCCTTCCTCGCCCTCTTCCACTACCAGCACTTTGGAAACTTCAGTATTCAAGCTTTTGTTATTAGATGCTATCCATTTCTTTGTTGTTATTGTTTTTATGTATCATTTTATATTGTCTTTATATATAATATATTATTAAGATCATCCTGATGTCCTTCTCCCTCTGACTAATTTTATTCCTCATAACCCCCCTCCACGTTTCATTTGTGTTCTAGGAAAAAGGCAAGTTTTATTTTTTATTTATAACTGGCTTGTATTTTTTTTGTGGATATAAAATACTGAAGAGTTCTAATTGAGCATGAGCAGAGGGGAAAGCTTGTGCAACCATTGGGGATTTCTCAGAACCCCCTGGAATATCAACCCAGACAGGTAACACACCCATAACAAAGACACTCCGAGATGTGGTATCTCACACTCAAGAATGAAAAGTAAAAACAGTATCAGGACCAGGAATTGCACAGATGCACAGATACTGCTTCCTTGAGGGAATGAGGGAGATTCTTGCCAACTTCAACTTGAGGAGCTATAACCACCTGCTTTATCAGCACTTTCATTCATAGGAAGCAATGCATCAGGAAAAAAAATTGTGATGAACACTCAAAAATTAAGGAAAAAATTCAAAAAACGATCAAATGAAGATGTGGTGTACAATTTCAGCAGGGCTGCTGTTCTGAGCCAGCCTTTTCTGAACTTCTTCAGAGTCCCATTTTCCTCTCCTTTCTTTTCCTTAATAAGTTCTGCTGCTATCTTGCCTTGGGACTCCTAACTGAATTCTTTCTCATGGAGAAAAGGACTGAGCCAACACAAGGAAATTATTTATCCTATAACATATATACAACTTATGTTTCTTTCGTTGTTTCTGTTTGCTTTGGTGATTATGAGGGTGACTGTATGAGTTCTTGGGTGTTGAACCTGGGTCTCCTGGCTGCAAATCATGTGATTCATGCCATTGAGCTCTCTGTAGTGTGGATGAAGATGTGAACTACTTCTTTATCACTCATCTGTCAATAACTTGGTTTCTTCCATAACTTATTTCTAAAAACAGAAATGCATTGAACATAGATGTATAGCTTTTCAAAGCAATGTTTTTGTGTTAGGATAGATGCTTAGAATCATAACAGTTGGGTCATATGGAAGTTCTATTTTTATTTTTTGACTTATCCATAGTGTTTTCTGCAGCGGTTTAGACAGTTTATATCCCTGCCAACAGAGGGTATGAAGTCTTTTATTACCACATCCCTACCCAAACTGTTTCTTAATTTTTCCATATATGCCATTTTCACTGTTATGTGGTTGTCGCTCATTGCTGCTTGGATTTATATCTTTCTGCTAATAAGTAATGATGATATAATTTTTCATAATTTTTATAATTTTTCTGACAATAAATAATGATGATACTTTTTCACTTGCCTATTGGCCCTCAATGCAACATAAAAATGGTGGCTATTACTTCATGATCATATTATTTTAATAGATATTTTTCACACTTAGTGCTTATATTTCTTTGGAATATGAGTACTTTCTGCATGGTATCAACAATTTTTCATCATAAATTCACATAGAAAACTTGTAAAAGTTGGGGCCGGAGCGATAGCCCAGCGGGTAGGGCGTTTGCCTTGCATGCGGCCGGCCTGTGCTGGCCCGGTTCGATCCCCGGCATCCCATATGGTCCCCTGAGCACCGCCAGGAGTAATTCCTGAGTGCAGAGCCAGGAGAAACCCCTGAGCATCGCCGGGTGTGACCCAAAAAGCAAAAAAAAAAAAAAAAAAAAAGAAAACTTCTAAAAGTTTAATGAAATTAGACACTTTATTTATACATACTCTGTACATATTGAACATATGAAGGAAAACATGTTAGTACCTATTTCAGTTTGCTTTTGGTATCAAAGCTGTTTTCTTGGTAAGTTTATCTTCAATCTTAAAGAAAAAATATTGGTCACAAAATAGTTGTGACTGTGATTCCTAAATCACTGTTGTTAATATGAGAGGTTAGTCTGACCCACGGAAGAATAACAAATAGAGTATATTGTGCTTACCTGCAAAGATTTCTGCAAAAAACATGGAATTTCTTCTCCTTGAAGCATATCTAATAAGGATTAAGTATAGTAAGTTTCTGTCTTTTGACACCTGCCATGAAACTTGGCTTAGTGAAAGGGACCAAGCTTCGCTAATTTCCACAGCAATTTCTGATAGTTTCTATGTATCATCTTGATAAGTGGGAGAAACAACCCAAGTCTCCATTCTGGGATGAGATTCAACATCATCAGTAACTCTTTAAATGAAGGATACCATACTCAAGCTTATTTTGGAAATATGCCTAAACCATCTTTGCTCACCAATCCATTTTGGCTGTAAAAATTCTGTAGTGGAAATATTGCAAAAGTGAGGCTTTTTAAGAGAAATTCACATTAAATATCAAAAATCTTTAGTTTGTGCAAAGGTTGTTAAGAGTAGCTTGACTATGAATTTTCTCTGGCATCTTTAATTTTAAGTGACAAAAGAAGGTTCCTCCAAGCTTCTGCAGACACTTCCCATCCCTCCCCACCCCCCACCTGGTGTGTTTGAGCCCTGGGCACACCTCGGAACAACTCAGTCCCAGGGTAAAAGGCTAGAAATTTCACCAACGGGGTTGAGGCGCACCGAGACTCAGACCTGACAATCCGCAGAATGGGAAAGAATATTCACCCAATACTTATCTGATAAGGGTTTAATAGCCAGGATAGATCAGGTACTGGGAGAACTTTCCAAGAAGAAAATAGCCAACCCCATCAAAAATGATAGAAATGAATAGGAAATTTGACAAGGAAGAAATTTGAATCGTCAAAAGACATATGAAAAAATGCTCAAAATCACTAAACATCAGAGAGATGCAAATCAAAACAACAATGAGATAATATCTCACACCACAGAGACGGACCCATATCCAAAACAGCAAGAAAACAAGTGCCTTATGGATGCGGGGAAAGGGATCTTGTCTGGAAGTTTGCTGGGTCCCGACAGTATCAGGACAGAAGTTCTCTTCTACC
The DNA here is from genome assembly GCA_021461705.1 of Cryptotis parvus. NCBI lineage: Eukaryota > Metazoa > Chordata > Mammalia > Eulipotyphla > Soricidae > Cryptotis > Cryptotis parvus. The sequence goes on along the minus strand of JAJIBD010012580.1, from coordinate 32,140 downwards.
TCCAAGGCCACTGGGGGAACAGATGAAAACTCACGAGTTCGGTGCAGTTCTAAAAAAGACTTTTAATAGTACAAAAACTACACACAACCCACCACAACCCAACATAATGAAATAACTCTAGCTCTGGTCAGAACTTAGACCATTCAAGAGAGCCTAAATTACACACCAAAGAGAGAGGATCTCACCCGAGAGGAGTCCTACCCAAAAGAAGGGGGAAAAAGAGAAAAGGAGCTTCAAGTCAGTCCCTTTTTATACACCAAAGTAATCCTATCTCTGGACAGGAAGTGTACTGTCAACAAAGAACCCTTAACAGCTTGTAGGAGGGTGGATTCACACCCTATTTTAGGTATAAACAAAAAGTTCCACCAAGGACTGATCCCTTCTTCAGAGATTATCTCTTATGTAAAACACTGTAAGAGAGAGAGGGCTGGTATAAAGTAATATATCTAAATTTCATGGATTTCATGTAATCTAGATGGTACCCACAGGGTCCTTCTTGTTTATTATCTGCACCAGGGTGATTCTGAGTATCTTGTTCTCCTTATACTGAAAGGATCACACTCATTTGTGTGAGGACAAACTAGTATGATCCTTCCTATGATCTTCCTATAGTCTCAACATAGGTGGCAGTCTCCTGGTAAATTCTAACTGTTCCCATGCTGGGTGCAGTGGGTATAAGGAGGAGCTTTGCCCAATCTAGAAAACATAAAATCTTAGTAGATGTATAAGTCAGAAGCTCCAGATTTGGTAAAACAATTGTGAGGAGCATTTTTTTTTTTTTTTGCTTTTTGGGTCACACCTGACAATGCTCAGGGGTTACTCCTGGCTCTTTGCTCAGGAATTACTCCTGGTGGTGCTTGGAGGATCATATGGGATGCCGGAGATTGAACCCTGGTTGGCTGCGTGCAAGGCAAACACCCTACCCGCTGTGCCCCCCACATTTGTACACTAAGATGTATACACACAAATGTGTTTATACACTGCTATCATATACAAAGCTTTACAAAGTTGAGTTCCTTTCTTGTAAAGGTGTATTAGGGAAGTAATTGTGAATGACATTTGATTTTATTTGTTCAAGTCTTTTGAAGCACTGATCAATTGCCTGTAGTTGCATATTTGGTCTGTGATCTAGGTCACATCCCTTTGTTTTAATTTACTAATTGTAAAGAGGGAAACCCAACCACCCCTTTCTCACAGAACAATGACAAAGAAGAGTATAAATCATATAGCTCTGAATGATTTTAGAGCATATAAATTATTATTCTTGTTCTTGTTTTAACAATTTTAATAAGTGTTTGTCCTTCCAATGTCCTTTTGATTGGACTGCTTCTCTGATCGCCCTTACAAAATTTCTTTCATTTTCCTGTATATTAATTTCCAAAAGAATATATGCTCTGTTATCATCCTATTCTATTTGTTTTCTAGAAGTTTTAGAGTGAATTTTAAATCAATAAGAGAAAATGAATACATAAAAGTCTAAAAATAATGGGGCACATATAAAAAGAGAAAAAATAATACTTAATTAGGATAAACTGAAGACCTGAGATATAGATAAGTATATCTTTTATATATAAGAAGCTCAATATTATTAAAATAGTATTTCCAAATTGGTTCTACTCAATAAAATTCCAACAAAAATCTTAATACCTTACTAATAGAAATTAATATGATGAGAATATGCCAGTTATGAAAAAGAGAAATGTTGAATGGCTAACATTGCTAGAAGTATGTGGTGCCCTAAAATAGCCTAAAATCATATTTCTGAATGTAAAATACAGCCTTTAACTGTGAATATATATATATGTATATATATATATATATATATACATATATATAACTACTGGATATCTTTGGTTTTGTTTTCTTTACACCTATCCAGGCTTCATTTATATATCATTTTATATTGATTAAAGAATTCTGACCTAAGTCTCCACATGAAGAATATCACTGACTTCTTATTATATATAACTAAGTATAAAATCTTCCCTTTAAAAAATTTGACTTGGCTATGAATCTCTTAAGCAACTGTTCCAAAATTGTCTACATTCAGTATCATGTAGTTTCAGCTTTCGTGCTAGAATTCTTAGTTGATTTTGATAATTGGTATTGTTTTTAATATTATTTTGCTTTTGAAATTTGAATATTTTAATGAATGCCAATCATTACACTGCTGCATTATTCCCAACAGGTTTGCGTGTTTTATTAATGATCATTTCTACAATATTAGTCTGAAATTAATTTCAAACACACACACATATGTTTGCAGACTTCACAGCTGAACTCCATAAATTTTTCAGGTCTGGAATGACAATCACAGAACATTGTTGGTACTGGGCAGCTATTGAGGAAAAAAAGGTCTCTTTAAATATAGACTCATAGGGGTGGGATTTCTTTCAAGTTCTTGAGAGTAACACTGTTCTCTCTCACAAAAAAGAAGGGGCCAACCTTTTGTGATGTGCTGAAAAAGAAAAGAGCATTTCTAGTATAAATGGCACAATGCCTGAAAGAACTTCTATCCACATCACAATTAGGCTGTGTGGACCATGCCTCCGAACACTATAGAGTCAAACTTACTTCAAATCTTGTTAGACCAGGGATCAAGATAGGGCACACCTTGAAAGTTGACCCTTTTTCGGTATGTGGCTTTTTAGTTGTACTTCTTTAGGAATACTTCCCTTTAGTAACACCCCTCTCACCATCATTACTAATTTTGTTCATGTTCTCTGATTTCTCTTTTATGAAACATAATAAAACATTTACTAAGTTTTCATTTGTTAAAAAATTTTACTTGTGTCATGTATAGCTAAGAAGCTCTTGCATATGGAAATATGAACATTTCAAATACTTCTTAACTTACTTTTTTTTAGGAATGAATACGCCAAGTACTTCTATATTTGATTTGACATTGTATAGGCCAAGACACTGAAGTCTCATTGTTCTGCTTTCCTCAGGACATTTCATTAAGTGTAATTTTGAAAGATCTCTCTTGTAACTTTAAGGTCCTTCTCCAGATTATCTCAGGGTGAAAATTTCCTTAGTGTTTCCCTCCCCATATACTGTATAGTAGGTTTGAAGCCAGTCATTTGATTAGCCACATTCCTAATCCTTCTTTGTCAGGGCAAGCAAGTTCCACTATGGAAAACAGAGGTGCTTCAAATGTCTTGAACACCTTCTGTAACTATTGGATATGCCCTTAAATAATTATAACATTTATTTATCACTTATGTAACAACTTTAGAAACAGTGCTCCCAAGACAATAGATTTATCTTAAAATTACTTTGTAACACTTAATGTTTCAAGACAAGACATATTTCTGATTTGGTGGCTCACATAAATGGTTCTCAATAATCACCAAAGTTCAGATTTGCTCAAAGTTTTAAGACCTTGAAGCTCCAGATTTGGTAAAACAATTGTGAGGAGTATTTTTTTTTTCTTTTTGGGTCACACCTGGCAATGCTCAGGGGTTACTCCTGGCTCTTTGCTCAGGAATTACTCCTGGTGGTGCTCGGAGGACCATATGGGATGCCGGGGATTGAACCCTGGTTGGCTGCATGCAAGGCAAACACCCCTACCCGCTGTGCTATCACTCCAGCCCCTGTGAGCAGTTTTCTTGACAATCTACTTACCTCTAAATAATAAGTATATCTTTGTTTTAAATAGTGGATTATTTTTAGCACCCAAGACAGGTGCTAAAACACTGGGGTACCAACGAATAAAATATTCATGAAATATTTCTTCACATATGTTGGGTTCTGAGCTGCCAGCCTTAGGGTCCAGCAATTTCCCACCACAAGGCCCTAAGGGCAGAACCCAGAAATGGGCCCTGCCCATATGGTTACACCCAAAACATCTGTGCTAATCAGAGCTAAGGTGAGACAGTATGTGCCTGGTCTTCTGACCTCTGATCACAGAAATTTGTCAATCAATGATTATTACCTTGCAAATGTTACCTTGCAGATACTATATCTGTGATTGTCCTTTGTTGCAAAGATTGTTATCTGTTGCAATGGCCCAGGATCTTGCAAATATCCTGTGATTTGTGCTTGTACATCCTTCATCCAAATATTGTATAAGACTTAAGCTGTGTTCAGTAAAACGAATACTGCTATCCAGAACCCCCTCTGCCTTTGGTGTCTTTCATTCTTTCCTTTCTTAGCAGTAGCAAGGAGAGTTTCTCCCAAGTCCATCCCTCTCCTTTTTCGTCAGCGATGAAGTCTGGCAAGATCTAGGTATTCCTCATTGTTCTCAAAAACAAACTTTACTATAGATACAGATAGATAAATACATAGTTTTTCTACTTGCAAATTTTTCTTTCTGAATACTATTTTCTAGGTGCAAATTTAGATATCATTATTTGTTTCTATGTTATTTATATTTAAATTACTTATATTTAAATTATATTTAAATCTATATACTATTTACTTGAAATATCCTATTAAATAGTATGGTACAAATAAAAATAAATGGGTTTTAAAACATATTTGACAATATTTTGGCTATTAAATTGTTGCATCTTCCTTTGTTTTTATTGCATTCTCCACATGTTTAGTTTCCATTTTACTTTCTCTGATTCTTTCAAAGTGAAAAAATGCAGTCAATAAGGCAAATTATTTTTACAGAAGTCATCCATGGTGCTTCTCAGGAGCCATTATTGTCACATTTTTCAGTCTTGGAGATTAATTTAGGATATTACACGTTGTGGTTGTGTGTTCTACTACTTGATCTATCTCTCACGTATTGGGCTAGGTTGCCAGAAATCAGGTGGGACATTACTTGCAAGAAAAAAAAGCTTTATTGAAAGGCAACTCCACTGGAGTTAAGACACCATGCTGTGGACTAGGTGACCTTTATATAGATCCTAAATTGTAAGGAGAAGCGAAAGAACATATATCTCTCCTCAACCACACATTCACATACGCTGGGGCTAAGTGGTTCAAAGAATATTGTGTTCCTCTTCTCAGAAAATTCTGTTATCCACATTCTTCCAGGTGGTAGTGGAGTCCTGCAATCATTTGTGGTTCTGCCTTACACCTAGAACCTAAAATGAATGTTTTGATTTTTAGTGAGCATCACCGTATCTTGTGTTTTCTGAATCTAGAAGTTGAGTTCTACTATGATGTTGACCTAAGATGAGATTCAATTATGTTAGTCTTGAGTATTATTGACTCTATTAACTGTAATTAAATATAATTTTTAATTATAATTAAAATTAACTATAATATTTACCATAATTTTGTTGACTTTACTATAAAGGTAATAAAAAATGTATCTTTTAGGGGCTAAAATCCAAGATATATTAGGGACTGTTAGAAATTTACAAGAAAAAAATATCCAACCCATCAAAAACTGGTGAGAAGAAATGAAGAAGAATGCATACATAGGTCAAAGAAGAAATACAAATGGCAAAAAAAATGCTCTACGTCACTAATCATCATTGAGATGCAATCCAAAACAATGAGATATCATCTCACACCACAGAGATTGGGAATATATCAGAAAGAACAAGAATAACAGTGTTGGAATTGATGCAAGGAGAAAATATATTTGCTTCATTGTTGAGAATGTCAACTGGTCCAGTCTTTCTGAAAAGCACTATGGGTTTTCCTCAAAAGGCTAGAAATTGATATTCAATGTGACCCAGCAATACAAATTCTAGGAATATATTCAAGGGCCCCAAAACAGACTGTGCAGAGTCATCTGCACTTCTATGTTTATTGCAGCACTATTCAAAACAGTCAGAGTGTAGAAACAATCAGAGTTTCCAAGAATAGAGAACTGGCTAAAAAAAAGAAAATGGTGGGGTCGAAGAGATAGCCCAGCGGGTAGGGCATTTTTTCTTGCATGCGACTGATCTGGGTTCAATCCCTGGCATCCAATATGGTCCCTCAAGCACTCCAGGAGTAAGTCCTGAGCAATGAGCCAGGAGTAACCCCTAAGCATCACTGGGTGTGACCCAAAAACAAAAGAAAAGGTTCATCTACACATTGGAATACTATGCAGCCCCAAGGAAATATTAAGTCATGAAATTCACTTATTTATGGATGGACATGGAAAGTATGCTGAATGAAATGAGTAAGAAGAAGAGGGACAAGTAGAGGGACAGACATTATATCTGCAAATCATACACCCAATGGCATCAGAAACAAGGGTTAGAGGACTGTCTCATGGTTGGAAGCCTGTCTCAAGTGCAGGGGTAGAGGACAATTGGGATAGAGAAAGTAAAACAATGATAAAGATGGTTGGAAGGGATATCTCTGGATGTTAGATGTGTGCTGGAAGTGAGTAAAGGATCAAACATCTATAGGCTCTCAGTGTCTGTATTGCAAAACACAATGTACAAAAGGGGAATAAGAGAGATTAAAAGGAGGAGGAGGAGGAGGAGGAGAAGAAGAAGAAGAAGATGATGACAATGACGATGAAGAAGATGACAAAGAAGAAGAAGAAAGAAGAAGAAGAAGAAGAAGAAGAAGAAGAAGAAGAAGAAGAAGAAGAAGAAAAGAGAAAGAGGAGGAGAGCAGAAAGAGGAGAGCAAAAGGAGGAAAGCAGAGCAGAAGTGGGAGGAGAGTAAGTAGGAGGCAGCTGATGGGGAGTTGGTGGGAGTTAAACTAGGAACACTCTTGGTTGGTAATGCACACTCGTGATGTACATTACCAGGGATAGGTGATGGAACATTGTATGACTGAAATATGACTGAAACCCAAACATGAACAACTTTGTAACTGTGTCTCATGGTGATTTAATTCAAAATAAGACATATTTGTTAGTGAAAATGCTTTTCTTTCACTTAAAATAGAGATTTCAATTGGTAGTGTAAGATATATGAAATGTCACCGGTCAGAATCCAACTAGGGAAACTTTCATTAGCAGGCTTCATTTCTCTTTTTTGTACTTTGTTAAATAGTGTGACACTATGCAATCATTTTATGAAGTTTAAATTCAATGTAGAATGCAAATATAATTCCTAAACTGAAAACGTATTTGGGTTTTAGCAGGGGATCCCAACTCCTCCTAAACCCTTGATAGAAGAATGGTCCATCTATATTAGACAATGCCATTGTGTGAATGCACAGGTTTGGGAGGGACACACATAGAACAGTGAGGGAGAGGACACCTGCTTAGCCAGTCAGAACAGCGGAGTCACCCTGATGATCAATACATGATGGATGTCACAGTCAGATCACCCTCACATCCTATAGTTTTTATCTGACTATATGCACTTAAATTTTTATAGATTGATTCTATTCATTTTGTATATATATGAGATATTTCCTTAAACTCTATGTTTATAGAGTAAAAGTTTACAGTTAATATTTTTTAATTGCAAATGGAGCAGGAGAGATGTTTAAATTGGCTTGTCATGATCAGGGCCCTCCGTTGAATTTCGGGTACAATGTCTTTTTCAAGCACTGTATGTCATTTTGGGACTCCCTGGCACCACTCTTGAGTGACCTCCAAGCACTTCCTTGAATGATTCTGCTCACTCCTAAGCAACACAGGTCTGTACCTTGCAAAATTCTGAGAACAGTTTATATATTTAAAAAAATAGTATATACACATATTCTCTTTCAAATATATTCAGAATGTTATCTTGACTAGAAAAAGATTTACTTCTGAATAAAATGACTATCCTTGAAAAGCAATATATTTAACTTAATGAACAGTTTATTTATCAGTTCTTATTTTTCATACTTCTAAATCATGATGTTAAAAACAGTTAATCTTGAGACGTGGTCTCTGAAATTTTATATAAATAACCAATGGCATTAAAGAAGTAAACTAATTTGCTAAAATAAATATTAAGGTTTAAATTCATATTTTCAAATTTAAAATCTTAATTATTTTGATGAGAGCAAGTATAGAATATATAATGTAAAATACATTAGTGTAGCAAGGTAGTATTTAGTATAATTTATGAGCTTTTGTTGTTTTGGTTTTGTGTTCCACTTGGCAGTGCTCAGTGCATTCCTCTATGTGCTCAGTGGTTATTCATGGACAGAGTCAAGGAACATATGGGTGCTAGGGAGAGAGCCTGTAATGGCAAGGAAAATGCCATTTCTACTGTAATATTTCTCTGGCCACAATTAGCATAATTAATAAACAAGTAATTTGAAATATATTGAAAATATAGGCATAATGGAATTAAAAAATTGATTGTTTGAACTGATAAAATATGCAATCAGGTAATTAGGAAAATAAAGTTAATGACTTAAACTTAATAATTCCTACATTTTAAGCTAGCAATTTTATTCTGTATTTATAGGAAATTCAATTGGATTAAATAATTAATTGGTGTGGTTACTAAAGGGAAAGAAGATTTTGATAGAAGACATAGGTAGAATGTCAATATTCTGAAATGGGGCACTACTGAAAATTTGTTGGTGAGTGTGTCTCAATAAACTAATGCTAAATCAATAATTTAAAAATAAGTTACAAATAGTTTTAGTGTTTGTATTAGAAAACATAAGAGTATAAAAATTAAAACAAAAAATTAAAATGTAAGTGAATTAGTTTACTTACAAAATAAATACTCATTTATTTTTATTATTTTTCTATGGATTATACTTTGCATGGCAGGAATGATGGCACAAGAAGGTGTTCCTTTCCATGGGAAAGTAGAATATGTAAAGAGTATTCCAGAAAAGTCATTCTGTACTCACAGAGTGTGTGGCACATACACATGAACACATATTCTGAACTCAAAGGGTATATGGAGACACATACACTCACATTCTGGACTCAAAGGGTATGTGACCCTCCCCTCCTTGCTGTTTATGGCTGTATACTTTAATATCTATGTTTAATGCATAGATCTGCTTCTTGAGGTGTTGCAGGGGTGACAGCAGTGCCCAGCTGCATTGGCAGGTGGCAGACAGGAGACAGGCTTGTCTATACCCAGAGCTGTGCCCCGTGGACCCTGGATGGTTCATGATGTGACATAGAAAAAGACTGGCCCCCTGGGATAAGCCCAGAACCATGGCAGGCTACCCAGGGTATATTCAATATGCCAAAAACAATAACAATAATGGACCTCATTCCCAACGAATGGAGATGTTACTGTTTCCTCCCCGAGCAAACTGATGAACAACAGGAAGACAAGTGATACAAGTGATGGATTTACTTACAAATGTCAACAACTTTAGATTTCTAAAACAATACACATTTATTGTCTTCTTGCTGTACAGTTCCATGGTCCTGAAATCAAATTGTCTATTATTGTCTGTTTCATCTGGCATTAAGATTTCAGTGGACACATTATCTTTATGTCTTTCTGTCTTTTGCACACTTAGGCACATGGAGGTTAGGGGTTGCAATAATGAGATCACACACATACACACACACACCTATTTCCCATCATCATGTTTCTTTCTTTAATGCTCAGTCTCATGTTTCCTTCCTATAATGGCTTATATTATACACTTTCCACGTGTCCACGTTGAATTTGTTAACATGTGAGGGACTTTTCTTCCAATATAAGGTAACATTAATAGATTCTTGAGATTAAGTGGAAACATTTTGGGTGTACATTATGCCATCTACCTTCAATATCTCCGTAGGTATGGTATATTTGTAAATAAAATACCCTGATCTATTTATAAAATTAGTACAATTTTACATCATTTTCAGCAAAATACACCACAACTTACTAACAAGTAATAAATACTTTAGGTATTTCCTAATAAAACACAATCTCATATATTGTTTATAGTTTCTTAGTTTCTCTAGTGTCTTCTGTCCCAATACCCATCACTATAATAGTTCATTACATTAGTATTCATATAGCTTTAGTCCTGATGAGAGGAAAGTCCGGATGTGGAAAATGGCAGCCCTCATGGAGTGGGGGGTCATCTGGCTTGTTGCGAGGGTCTGCTGGGTTGGAGGGCCAGGGCTAGAAACCGCCATCCCTCCCAGGCGCCTCGTGAGAGGCTGGCCACAAGGAGAGCTGGTAGCAGCTCTGCCCCATGTCTGTGAGTCTCTGAATCAGCAAACCTGGGCCGGACTTGAAAAAAGACTGCTGAAGTGTGGGTCTTGATGAGACAGGCTGTGATAGGCTCTTCTGCTGGGTGAAGTTCTGATGAGAGGGAAGTCCGGATGTGGAAAATGGCGGCCGTCATGGAGTGGGGGTCATCTGGCTTGTTGCGAGGCTCTGTTGGAGTGGCAGGCCAGGGCTAGAAACTGCCATCCCTCCCAGATGCCTCGTGAGAGGCTGGCCACAGGGAGAGCCGGTAGCAGCTCTGCCCCATGTCTGTGAGACTAAAAGAGTATGCCACCCACACGGCAGAGCCTGGCAAGTTACCCGTGTCATATCTGATATGCCAAATACAAGTAACAATTATAGACCTTATTCCCATGACCTGATGGAATGGTTTGAGGCTTTTATGTTCCTGGATCAAGCGGATGCCCTTGGGCTCTACTAGCATGTGACAGGACATATGGAGATGTTACAGGTGCCCGCTTGAGCAAATCGATGATGAACAGGAAGACAGTAATACAATGATACAGTGATAGCTTTAATCACCAGGTGGATGGGATATTTCTCATAGTTGCATTTATTAATTTTGCTATTCTTTTTTAATACTTCTCTTGATGAAATAGTAATTTTCAAATTTCTGATTTCTTGATGATATTATACCATCACAAAATTGTATATGAGTCATGGTATTACTTTTGATGTTAACTTGAGTTTCATGACTTGAATTTTGTAAGTTTTTCTCCAGTATAGTTTTTGATTATTTCTGTGACATATATTTCTTTTGTACTTTGAGATATAACCCAACGCTAACTTATTTTGTTATTAGATTTTTTCAAAACTTTGCCATTTAGATCATACTAATTTGTTCCATTTTGCTTTGGTGTACCCTATTATCGGAGTGTATTGTTTTGAAACTTACAACTTTATGATATCTTAAGGCAATCTATGACTCAGGTTAATCTTGGAAATGTCTTGTGATAGACCTAGAAAAGCTATTTACCCAAGTACCTCTGGTTACTTTTTGTTTAGAAAGAGAATTAGGGACCTATGCCTGGGTATAATGTTTGTTCTTCTCTGTTGAAATGCCATTACATCTAAGTTCTTGCACCTGAGAGTATGAGAACATGTGTGAATATTTACCTGTTACAGAAGCATAAAATATGCAACTATGGGTATTTTATTAAAATATCTAAAATATATACTATTAATCTAAACATGAATTCAAACTGGAGTCTGCAGCTCTAATCCAAGTGAATTTCTTTTCTGCAACTTTGGCTTTTAACTTTTTAATATTTGTGCATTATTCATTTGTTTAATATTTGTGTGTTATTCATTTGTTTCATTATTAATCTCAAGTTTAAGAATATGTATGTAGACAAATTTTTAAGGAAAATATTTAGTATAACAATTTATGTACTGTTTCTTTTGTTTTGGTATTTAAAACTTGATTTCTAATTATTAAGATCAAAATCTATGTACTTAATCTCCTTTACTGAAATTAATTATGCATTTTTAATGCATTTGGATTCTTTGTTTACTTTCTGCCTTCTATCCTAGGATTCACCTATGTTATCTTTGAGGATGTAATAGTGTTTCAAGTTTTGCAATTAATTTATGTGCATTTTGACAAATGCTTATTCTAGTGGTGTACAAAATAGATTCACCATTCTGTCATCTTTTGTTCTTTGATATAGAAAAGAAACCAAAAGAAATTAAAAAAATAACATTGCTGATGAAAATTTTATGTTTATTCAAATATTCAATAAACCCACACAATAATATAATAATACAATCATCTCCAAAAGCAAATTTAACTTCCATAAACATACAATAAGGGAACTGGAGAAAGTTCAATGATTACAGTACTTGACTACTTGACATTCCATTATTCTCGATTGAAGTAATGTTTTCAATTGTCCCTGGCACATGCCAGTGTACCCAATGGCATCTGCTTGCTCCAGGGATAAGAACCTCAAACCATTCGTTCAGGGTCGTGACAAAGATGTCTGGCCATCTTGTAGGTGGGTGGCCACGTGATCTTTTGATGTCCCATTGGATCCAGTCAGTAACGGCCATAGTCCAGCAGTCATCTCTAAGTCTCATTACATGTACAGCCCATCTGATTTTCGATGCCTTGACAAATGAGACAGCGTCCCTGACTCTGGACCTTATTTTCCAATGTAGGTTGGAACTCCGAATTCCTTCTCTCACTTGAGTGAGGAGTGATATTCTAAGCATAGCTCTTTTGATTCCTCTTTGGGAGACCTGAATAGCATTCTCATCCTGCTTTCTTAGAGCCGAAGTCTCTGAGGCATGTGTTAATGCAGGGAGAATGGTGGCATTGAAGAGATATGCCTGGAGCCGGAGGTTCTTTGTCCTTTTAGCTATTTCTTCAATGCTCTTGAAGGCGTTCCATGCCACTTTTCCTCCCTGCGCAATTCAGGTTTTAGGTCATTCATCATGTTGATTTCTCCATCTAGGTACACATAACTGCTGCGTTCAGAGATGTTTGTTCCTTTGAGATTGAATGGAGCATCTGGAACTAGTTCTTTTTCACAAACATTGTTTTGTTGAGATTCAGCTGTAGACTTAACTTTCCACATTCTCTGTCGAAGTCAGACAGCATTTGTGCTGCTTGGCTAATATTTAGTGTTATTAGAACAATGTCATCAGTGAAGTGGAGGTGGTGTAGTTGCCTACCGTATATCTTAACTCTCATTCCTTCCCATTCTTATTGTTGCATGATGTTAAAATGTGGGTGTGCTGAAGAGTTTCAGTGAGATGGTATCACCCTGCCAAACTCCTTTTTTTGACATCAACGATCACTTCCTTGTAGAATGGTGAGATCCTGGTGGTGAATCCATAATACAGCTTGTGAAGGATCTTGATGTATTGGGTTTGAATGCCTTGTTTGATTAGGGCTTCAATGACCACTTCGGTCTCAACAGAACCAAAGGCTTTCTTTAAATCAATGAACATTAGACAGAGCGGCATCTTGAACTCCCTACAAACCTCAATGTGCTTGGTTACCATGTGGATATGATAGATTGTGCTGAATCCTTTTCAGAAGCCAGCTTGCTCACATGGCTGTCCTTCATCTAATGTTCTGCCAATCCTGTTCAAGTTGGCTAGAGTGAACAGCTTGTAGATGATGGACAACAGGCATATGGGGTGATAGTTGCCAATGTCGTGGATGTTTCCCTTGTTGAACAGTAGAATTGTCCTGCTGGTTTTTCACTGGGAGGGAACCTTGCATTCAGACAGGTAGGGTGTAGAGCGGAGTCAGTGTTATGATGAGCACTGATGGTAGATTCTTCAGGTGTTTGGGTCTGACTCTTTCTGGGCCAGGTGCTGTACTCTTCTTACCAATGAAATACCATGTCAGATTTCAGAAAGGAGAATGCTGACAATGATATATCCATCCTGCAGAATTTGGTATGTGGGCAGGTGAGCGTTGCTATCAAAGAGATCCGAGTAGAAGTCCTGGATAATCTTCTCCATTGCCTTTCTGGAAGATCTGATAGATCCATCAGGACATATGGTACTTAATTGTCTTATATGTAGTTGACTCTGATTCAATCCACACCACCATATAGTCTCCTGTGCACCCAAGGCATGAATGTTTCGTGAGCATCAAGACAGACATCAAGCTCTGAGCACCACTAACTGTGGTTCTAAAACAAAAGAAATCAGAAACATTCACTAAGATATGTTAGCAATAGACATGTGAGCAATAGAAACGTAAATGAATGGTGGGCAAAAGAAATAAATAAAATAAGATCTCTTTTGATATATTTTATTCAAAAACATGGAAATATAAAGGTCTAAAAATGCACACAATTAGAGATGTTTTTAAATTTTAAAAACACATACCCATGAAGTACAATAGACATAGCTTAAATTCAACAATTAAAATAAAAATTGAATAAAATTTAGTTACAATACGTATCTTAAATATGTAGCATGTGATAGTAGGTATAATAAGTTAGAAGTGAAAAGAGCAACTGAAAGACATGGAAAAATATGTTGAGCATATAGAGAAAAATACCTAAGACTTTCAGAATACTAAGTTTATAGTATAAAAAGTACAAGTCAGTAGATATTTTTCGATATGCAGGAGTGCGCACACACGCACACACAAACACACACATTAATACTCACACACTGAACTACTAAATTACATTCAAGTTTATTTATGTAGTTGCTGTGATACCAAAATGTTTTACAAGTCACCAAATTATGCTCTGGAGTGAGAGCACAGATGGGAAGGATGTTTACCTTGTATGTGGCCAACCTGTGTATGATCTCTGGCATCACAATTGGTCTGCAAACACTGCCAGGAGTAATTCCTCAGTAAAGAGTCAGGAGTTACTCCCTGTGCATTTGCTGGGCGAGACCTAAAAAGAAAGAAAAAAGTCCCAAATTATTGAATGCTTTTGTAATTAGTGACTACTTCAATAGAAAATCAGAACAAATTTGTACAGAGATCTAAAACCATACAGATATTGTTCTAAGTGACTCTTGGTTTTAATAAACCAATTGACTAAAGAAAGTTTAAAGTAAGAATGCAGTATATAAATACTATGTTTTTTTTTGAGAAAAAGTAAGAGAATTATGAACTAAACATTTGGTTCTCAAAGAAGAGAAATCAAGAATTCCTTGATTTCTTAAATCCTAAATTTAAGCATTTAAGAAATCCTTAAATTCCCAGGGATTTAAGGATCTGTTAAACCTGCCTTAGTATTAGTGTTTTCAATTTATTATAAAACACAAATAAAAACATTGTTTCATTACAAACATTGTAGATTATTTATGAAATTATAGTAAATATTATGTGTCATAATATATAATTTACTAATATAACTGCAAATATAACCTCTGCCTAAGGGCCCTTATAGGCAATCACAACATTAGTACCAAATATAGAACATTTACAGAGAAAAACGGGTCAAAATAGTTTAGTTCTGTAAAGCAAGGAACTAGAATCGCATATGTGAATAAACAAGCATCATATAAGACAAATTAAACATCTAACAAAACATTTTACAGCACCTTGTAAAGTATAATTATCCAATCCCTTTAGGATTTCTGACTCCCTTTTGGTTACTTGTAAGCCAAATGAAAGCAGATAAAGTGTTTACTATAAAAGACAGCTTCTCTGAGATATACAAGGGAAATTGTAACTTTACCCCTGTGATCCTGCCATTAGTGTTTTTAATGATTTTGAGGCACAACCTCTAAGAGATAACATCTTTTTTTTCTCTGTGTGGTTGAGCTTCAAGAAGCCTCTTGGAATCCTGATTTTTAACGTCTTTTTTTTAAACTTAAGCTTAGAAATAAGACAAACTAAAAGAGGGATTAAAGAGGTTTATTCTACACTGCTAAAGAACAAAAATCCCTGCCTTGCTCCTAGTTATATTGAACTTGTGATTTTGCAATTCTATTCAATTATCACTGGCATTACATCTGTCAATAAAATCTAGTGCAGGAGCAAATGTTTTAACTAGCTGCTTCTTTCAATGTCATTCAAGAACTCTAATTAGTTTGAAAGGTATGTTTCTTTTCTAAGCAGTGTTTTAGTCATCTAGTTATTAATCAAGTACACCATTAAAACTCATTAATATGAGAGTATTTCACAAGAACTGAGTGCTGAAGGCAGGTAAAAGGTATACATGCTAGTCTCTCAGTACCTATATTGCAAACCATTACACCCAAAAAGGAAAGAGAAAGTGAGAGAGAGAAAAAGAAGAAAAGTGTCTGTCAAAGAGGCAGACTGAGGTGGGAGAGAGGGTTGAGGTGGGGAGGTTAGAAGGAGGGAAACTGGAGACATTGATGTCATACATGTACACTGGCTAAGGGATGAGTATTAGAACACTATATAACAAACCACAATCATGAACAAACTTGTTATTGTGTATCTCATAGAGGTTCAATAAAAGATGAGAGAGAAAGACAGAGAGAGAGCATTTAGGGCAATTTCTGTGGTTTAAAGACTATATAGTTTAGACAAGTTTGTTCATTAAAGTATTTTTCATTAACATACCGGACTGCAGTTTTTTAACAAAAATATACTTTTCAGTGTTCTAAGCATACTGGTAACATTTCTTCCTATAGTTAAAATGCCTCTAATTTTATAACTCACAGATGTTTAATTCTTATTCATTAATAACATTCACAGATGGTATAGTCTTTTCCAATATCCACTTTTTATACAAGAAAGTACAAAGGCACAGAATCTTAAATAAGTTCCCAAGTTTGTATAACACACTTTCTCTTGTGATTCTCTTTTCTATTTTATCATCAGACTTGAATACAGATAAATCCATTTTGAAATAATAGATTCAAAAATCTAGAAATTAATTAAAAATCCTATTTTGGATAGTGCTGAGTCCAGAGTCATTTTCTTTCCTTTTACTTGATTGGTAGTAAAGATATATATTGTTGATATATCTATCCGTCAACTTGAAATTGCCTTTTGGTTAACCTATACTATTCTCTCATATAAGTGTGCCTCAAATGACAAATCACTATCTACATGATGTTAGAGAATTTATCTTGTATAATGCGCATTCTTCCCAATTCAGTACAAGACATAGGGCTACAAATCCTATATCGCTTGTTGATAACCTCTTGTTGATATTAAATGAGCATCTAAATTTCATAAATATAGTTTATACATTATTACTAGGTAGAAGTATTTGTGAGTTCTTTAAGTATTTTCATAGGAACAGAACTTAGCAAGTAAATTCTACAAATCAGGTACTGTGCAAAGGGACAAAAAATACAGAGAAGTGTGACATAAGCAGAATTCCAAGGTCCAAGCATCTGGTATGGAGAATAAATAAACCAACAATTATAAAACATCCTACACACAAAATTGAGGAAAACATAAATTAGAAATAAATTTAGAGAAGTGATTCTTAGCCTAGGCAGTGTAAGTTTGGGACAATGTTGCATGGGGCTGGAATAAGGTTTAGAACATGTTTCCAATATGAGATGCAGATAAACTATGGCTATAGAAAATTGAACAAGGTCATTCTCAGAAAAAAAGGAATACAATTTGCTAAATCATATGATAGCATAGTCAAGAGCTAAATGAAATTCCTTCCTTCTCTCCTCCCTCATTCTCTCTCCTTCCTTCCTTCCTTCCTTCCTTCCTTCTTTCCTTCCTTCCTTCCTTCCTTCTTTCTTTCCTTCCTTCCTTCCTCCCTTCCTTCCTTCGTTCCTCTCATTCTTTCTACCTTCCTTTCATTCTTTCTTCCTTCTTTTTTCTTTACTTTCCCAGTTCCTTAGTGCCTCACAAACAAGGCAAGTTCTCTACCTCTGAGTAATCTCCAATTTCATGTTTATAACAATGCATATGAAAATATTGACAAAAATTTTGAAAATGGTATTAATAATAACAAATTAAAGGTAACACTCTTATCTAGTAGAGTTAGAGCCTTAGGATGTGGCTGTCAGGCAGTGGTAATGAAGCAGAATGTGTGTGGTGATCATGCAGTTGTCCTGTTATTGAAGAACCTAGTTACTAAGAGGTTATTCAGGAAGGCTTTGTAATTGTTAGTTATGCTGCAAAGGTGGATGATGAAGGTGGGTGGAAGCTTAGGAGAGAGTCATGATTGGAGTGTAGGACATTGTTTATAGCCACACTTTTCAAGTTCCATTTAAGGCTGCTTTGCTGAGAAAGGAATTGAGGTTAAGACAGTCACCCATGTAATCTGGGGTAAGTCAGCAAATGTTAAGATTTCAGTTTCTTCATCTGGAAAGTTGTGACTATAGTCCTCTGAGGCTAGAATGACTTTAACTGGGACCACAATGCTCTGGGCTAGCCAGCCTCCATAAGCTTCCGAGCTGTAGTAGAAAGTGGGTGCTTATGAATTAGGGGCTGTTGCACCGACTCAGGCCCACTCAACTCCCTCCCACCTTCTGAGTCTGAATATCAAAATAGCAGCCAGTTTGTCATCCTACACTCCCGCTCTCATTCGTCACCCTTACTTACTGTCTGTAGACTAAGGAGAGAGAAACAAAAAAGTCTGGACTTCGTGTCTTTGCCACCCAACAGAATGAAAGCTCCACTGCCAATTAGTTGAGGCTTTGACTTTCTGTAAAGCTCCAGGTCCACTTTTCCCTCTCCTTCCTCTCTTTCCATCCAAACATTCTTTTATGCCTACCATGAAAGAAGATTACAAGACCTAACACCTTTGAAACTTCCACATACAGCAGAGAAAATATATGCATGCAATATACATACTTTGGAGCATTTGGGGATTGTGATACTTAGGGGAAAAAAAGGAATAGAGACATAATGATAAGAAGGAGTAAATAAATGCATAACACACATGAAATGCCATTCTAAAAAACAATTTTAATTCACTATCACTGTCACTATCTTCCCATTAATCATCTATTTGCTAGAGCGGGCACCAGTAATATCTCCATATGTCCTGTCTCATGCTAGTAGAATCCAAAGGCATCCGCTTGCTCCAGGAACATAAAGAGCCTCAAACAATTATATTAGGTCACGGGAATGAACTAATATAAATATTACTGGTATTTGACATATCAAATACTAAACGAACAGCTTGCGAGGCTTGCCGTCGCGGGTGGCATATTGTTGTAGTCACCTCTAAATAAAGCATTTATTGATGAACCACACGGCCAATAGCTGCCGTGCAAGCTGGGCTGTGATAGTCTGATCTGCTGGGTGGAGTTGTGATGAGAGGGAGGTGCGGATGTGGAAAATGGCGGGCCCCATGGAGTAGGGGAGGGTGGTTTGGCTTCTTGTGAGGCTCTGCTGGGTTGGCAGGCCAGGGATAGAACCCGCCATGCCTCCCGGGCACCTCATGAGCAGCTGGGCACAGGGAGAGCAAGTAGCAACTCTGCCCAATGTCTGAGAGTCTCTGGTTCAGCATACCTGGGCCGGATTAAAAAAAAAAAAACTGCCGCAGGGTGGGTGTCGATGATCTGAGCTGTGATAGTCTGGTCTTCTGGGTGGAGTTGTGAAGAGAGGGAAGTCCGGATGTGGAAAATGGCGGGCCCCATGGAGTAGAGGAGGGTGGTTTGGCTTGTTTTGAGGCTCTGCTGGGTTGGCAGGCCAGGGCTAGAACCCGCCATGCCTCCCGGGCACCTCATGAGCAGCTGGGCACAGGGAGAGCAAGTAGCAACTCTGCCCAATGTCTGAGAGTCTCTGGTTCAGCATACCTGGGCCGGATTAAAAAAAAAAAAAAACACTGCTGCAGGGTGGGTGTCGATGATCCGAGCTGTGATAGTCTGGTCTTCTGGGTGGAGTTGTGAAGAGAGGGGAAGTCCAGAAGTGGAAAATGAAGGGGCCCCATGGAGTAGGGGAGGGTGGTCTGGCTTGTTGTGAGGCTCTGCTGGGGTGGCAGGCCAAGGCTAGAACCTGCAAAGCCTCCCGGGCACCTCATGAGTGGCTGGGCACAGGGAGAGCAAGTAGCTGCTCTGCCCCATGTCTGAGAGTCTTGGTTCAGCATACCTGGGCCAGATTGAAAAAAAAAAAACTGCTTCAGGGTAGCTTTTGATGATCCGGGCTGTGATAGTCTGGTCTGCTGGGTGGAGTTGTCATGAGAGGGAAGTACGGATGTGGAAAATGGAGGGCCCCATGGAGTAGGGAGAGGGTGGTCTGGTTTGTTGTGAGGCACTGCTGGGATGGCAGGCCAGGGCTAGAACCCGCCATGCCTCCCGGGCTCCTCATAAGCGGCTGGGCACAGGGAGAGCAAGTAGCAGCTCTGCCCCATGTCTGAGAGTCTCTGGACTCCATGAGGGAGTCTTTTTTTTCCCTTGGAAATTTTTAATTAATTGATTGATTTTGAAGGTCTCCCAAACATTCCTCTTGACTCTGATCACAGAAATTATCAACCATCTTAGCTAATAGTTCAATATGAGCATCAAGGATATAGTACTGCTCACTTATTTTCTGGGCTCAGTGGTGCTCAACGGACTATGCATTGTCAGAGATAGAACCAGGGTTAACTACATGCAAGTTGTTATCCTTAACATATATATTAACTCTTTGGTTCTTAACTCAGATTTTACTAAGCTGATAAGAGTTACAACAATTAAATCAAACAATTGAAGTCACACCAGAAAAATAGCCAATATACAGGACTGATCTCAGAGAGACATATCAGTTGCTTATTTCTGCTCCAAGGACTTTGAAGCACACAGCCACATGTGGGACCATGCAGCACCTCCAAACTTCACAGAGCTGAAAGCCCAGGAGAAACAAGAAAACTAGATGGTGAGGCTGGAGCAATAGCACAGTGGGTAGGGCATTTCCCTTGCACATGGCCAACTGGAATTTGATCCCAAGCATCCCATATGGTCCCCTGAGCACTGCTTGGAGTAATTTTTGAGTGCAAGACCAGGAGTAACATCTGAGCATTATAGAAACCAAAAAGCAATAACTGAAAGAGAATTAGATGGGAACATTAAGTAGAAGCCCACTGAGATCCATGAGGGAAAACAATAACACAGAAGACCCAACTCACACCTAATGGCTCAGTAAATCATCAAGTCATGATTAACCAACCCCCATCATGACATATATGTTCTAATAAGCAATATATAATTTATTTTTTCCTAAAGGAATAGGCTGGGATGGAGTGGGAAATTGAACATTTGGGAGGTAACGGGACATTGGTGATGGGACTGTTATTGGGATACTGAATACCTGAAACAACTGTATTGCACTTTGTAAATCATGGTGTTCAGATAGCGTTAAAAAAAGTAATGAAACAAAAATGGGCAATTGGGAAAATTAATTACAGTAAAATTTTATGAGAGTCACAAAAAACAGTTTAATATTTGTCATTTGAAATGAAAAGAAAAAAAAAAATATATAAACGCTTTTTAAATTCTAGTTTTGGTCCACTCAGCTGTACTCAGGGATTATTTCTGGCTTTGTGATCATGGATCACTCGTGCTCTGCTAGGGACAATATGTGGTGCCAGAGGTCAAGCTACAGTGGGCTGAGAGCAGGCAGGTGCCTTCCCTCTATGATCTAACAGCATCAATATCAATTTTTAAGAAATTGTAAGTGACTGTCTTAATATTAGATCACTTGATCACTACTTGATCACTTGACATCCCATTATTCATCGATTTGCTCAAGCAGGTGCCTGTAACATTTCCATTTGACCCTATCACGTGCGGTGTAGCCCAATGGCATCTGGTAGATTCAGGAATAAAAAGAGCCTCAAACCGTTCGTTCTGGGTCTTGACAAAGAAGTCTGTAGGTTGGCGGCCATGTGATCTTTTGACATCCCGTGGGATCAAGTCGGTAATGGCTCTAGTCCAGCGGTTTTCTCCAAATTGCATTACGTGTCCAGCCCATCTGATTTTCGATGCCTTGGCAAATGAGACAGTGTCCCTGACTCTGGAACAGTGACTTCGGTCAGAACTCCGGATTCCTTTTTTCACTTGAGTGAGGCATGATATTCCAAGCACAGCTTTTACAATTCCTCTTTGGGAGAAAAGAATAGCATTCTCATCCTACTTTCTTTGGGCCCAGGTCTCTGAGGCATATGTTAATGCAGAGAGAATGGTGAAGTCAAAGAGATGTGCCCCGAGCCGGAGGTTCTCTGTCTTTTTCACTATTTCTTCAATGCTTTTGAAGGCATTCCATGCAATTCTCTTCCTCCTGTGCAGCTCAGGTTTTAGGTCATTCATCATGTTGACTTCTCGACCTAGGTACACATAACTGCTGCATTCAGAGATGTTTGTTCCATTGAGAGTGAATAGGGTCTCTAAAACTAGTTCATTTTTCATGAACATAGTTTTGTTCAGATTCAGCTGTAGACCTATCTTTCCACATTCTCGGTCAAAGTCAGCCAGCATTTGTGCTGCTTGGCTAATGTTTCATGTTATTAGAACAATGTCATCAGCAAAGTGGAGGTGGTTTAGTTGCCGACCATCTATCTTCACTCCCATTCCTTCTCATTCTAATTGTCGCATGATGTTCTCGAGGGTGGCGCTGAAGAGTTTTGGTGAAATGGTATCACCCTGCCAAACCCCTCTTTTAACATCAATAATCACTTCCTTGTAGAATGGTGAGATCCTGGTGGTGAATCCATAATACAGCTCACAAAAGATCTTGATGTATTGGGTTTGAATGCCCTGTTTGGCTAGGGCTTCGATGACTGCTTCGGTCTCCACAGAATCAAAGGCTTTCTGTAAATCGATGAACATGAGACAGAGTGGCATCTTGTACTCTCTACAAACTTCAATGAGCTTGGTTACCAGGTGGATATGGTCGATTGTGCTGAATCCTTTTTGGAAGCCAGCTTGCTCGCATGGTTGTCCTTCATCTAATGTTCTGCCAATCCTGTTCAGGATGACTTGAGTGTACACCTTGTAGATGACAAACAACAGGCAGATGGGGTGATAGTTGTCCATGTCGTGGATGTCTCCCTTCTTGAACAGTAGAACTGTCCTGCTGGTTTTCCACTGGGAGGGTGTTGGAGGACATGTTTAGCTAATCTGGGAGTTTTATTGTTTTGCTCACTCCCAGCTTAATCTTATTTAAGCCAATGTTCATTCTAATGAGATCTCTCTTCTATGTAAACACTGCTAGAGAGTGTGGCAGTTACAGAAGTCACCTTGATTGAATAACTTCTGACTTATACATCTACTAAGACTTCTATGTTTTCTAGATTGGGCACAGCTCCTCTTTTATACCCACTGCACCCAACGTGGGACAGTTAGAATTTACCAGGAGATTACCACCCTGGCTAAGCTGAGACTAAAGGTAGATTATAGGAAGGATCATACTAGTTTGCTCTAAGCAGGCGAGTATGACCCTTTCAGTACATGAGAACAAGATACTCAGAATCACCCTGGTGCAGATAATAATAAGGACCTTGTGGGTACCATCTAGATTACATGAAGCTCATGAAGTTAAGATGTATTACTTTATATCAGCCCCCTCTCTCCAGTGTTTTACATAAGAGATAATCTCGGGATTAGTCCTTGGTGTAACCTTTGTTTATACCTACAATAGGGTGTGGCACTACACTCTGTTTAGGGTTCTTTGTTGGCATGACAACCTCCCAATTGGATTACTTTGGTGTATATAAGGGGCTGACTTGAGGCCCCTTCACCTTTTACCTTTTGCCTTTTGGTTCCTCAGCCTTCAGCTTTTGGCTCCCATGCTTTTGGCTTTTGGCCTTTTGCTCTTTGGCCTTTGCTCCTTCTTCTGGGTAGGACTCAGCTCGGTGAGATCCTCTCTCTTTGGTGGGAGACTTAGGCTCTTTTGTATGGTCTAAGTTCGGACCAGAGCTAAAAGTTTGCTCATTATATTGGAGTGCTGTGGATGAGCTTTTGTACTATTAAAAGCCATTTTTGGAACTGCACCGGACTCGTGAGTTTTCATCTTTCTCCCGGCGTCCTCGGAGGTAGAAGACAACCTCTATCCTGACACTGTCGGGGACCCCGGCGGCGTTCCCGACAGGAGGGCACCTTGCATTCAGACAGGTAGCATGTGAAAAGCCGAGCCAGTGTATTGATGAGTACTGAAGGCAAATTCTTCAGGTGTTCGGGTATGACTTTGACTGGGCCTGGTGCTGTTCCCTTCTTTACTGACAAAATGGCATGTTGGAATTCAGAAGGGAGAACACTGGGAAAGATATATCCATCCTGCGTAATTTGGTATGTTTCTTTTTTTCTTTAATATCAGATTTTTTGGGGGGAGAGGGCGGAGCGATAGGCAATAGTCCAGCGGGTAAGGCATTTGCCTTGCATGCAGAGGGCCCATGCTGGCCTGGGTTCAATACCCAGCATCCCATATGGTTCCCTGAGCACTGCCAGGAGTAATTCTTTAGTGCAGAGCCAGGAGAAACCCTTGAGCATTGCCATGTGTGACCCAAAAAAACAAATAAAAATTAGACTTTTTATCTTTAGTGTTATACAAAAGTTTATTAATATTAGATAAAAAGTTTATCTTTAATATTAGACTTTTTTCTTAAATATTAGATAAAAAGTTTACTTTGCTACTAAAAAATTTCTATAGACAAAAACAAAAGTATTTCAGAAAAATAAAGTGACTCATATACAGGTGTGAAATAAGGAAAATAAATATGTGTTTCTGAAACAAAAAGGATCTTATAACATAGAAATATTATTAATAGAAAAATATGTAAAAACTTACATTTTAAAAAAATTTTATTGCCTTTTTAATCTGCAACATTTGCTAGAATGTTAAGGAGAAATTTATGTGATTTTAATTACAGAAGTTAAGGGACTTTCTTTGAAGGTGAATAAATATTTTTTTTTTATCCCAGGGACCAATTATGGTCCCCAGAATATAACCAAGAGTAACCCTTCAGCAGAACCAGGAGTAATCCTGAGGGACTGTCTGGTATGACTCCCAAGTCAAATTACAGATGATGATTAAGATAAAAAGAAGGAAGAAAGGAAGAGAAGGAGAAGAAGAAAGTTTAGGGATAAAAAAGTTAGTATATGGGTAAAGGCGTTTCACTTTCTTGCAATCACAGTACCAAATATGTTCTCCTAAGTACTGCAAGAAGTGATTCTGGAGAACAGTGCCAAAATACAAGCCACTCTAAGCACTGCACGAGAGACTCCATTACACTCCAAATTTCAAAAACATGATTTATGCAAAACAATACAATTAAAAGTTTCTAGTTGATATTTCTATAATATTCAACAGTAAAACACTCATTTTCTTTTAATGATGGTGGAACAAGTATAAAGGCATTCAAAGAGAGACATACTCTCATCCCATATTTATTGTAGCATTATTTAAAACAGTGAAGGTCTGGAAGTAAAGAAAATTCCAGGAATACGGAAATGAATTTTTTAAGACTGCATTTACCAATAGAGATAAGATACTATTATCAGCTACAAGAAGAACAATATCTTTCCATCTCCCTTTGTGTCCAGCTAATAACATACAGAATCCTTGAGTTCATGGTTCTGGTCTAGAAACTTTATGTAAAGACAAATACTATATAAGACTCTGAATATGTGGAATCTGAGAAAGTCTGTCTGAAAATATGGGAAGTAAAATGATTACCAGAAACCGAAATGTGCAGGGGGTAAAAAGAGTGTTCATTAAGGACACTAATACATATTTATCATAGAGAGTGTGTGCATTGCATAATGAATACTGACATTGATATTATATTATATAACAAATATATTGTACAATAGTATTGGCACTATGTGGCCAAAATGTTGAATTTCCCAGCAATGGCATCATACTGTTACATACAAATTATCAAGTTAATATATTGTACATTTATATTTATACAATTTTATGTATGATAAAATCAATATGAAAAAATGCTTGGCTTTTCAAAAGAATCAATAGAACTGATAGACCTTTAGCAATAACGACAAAAATCAAGATACAAATTACCAGTACCAGGAATATATGGGGTATTGCTGTGAATCCTGAGCCATTGTAAAGAAAAACAAGCATATACTACACAAGGAATTGTGCTCAGAAAGTGCAATACTTAAAAACAAATTAATAGTTTAGATAAAAGAGAAAAAACATTCTTATCAGTATAATATTACCTTCATAACAACTGATAGAAAAACAAAGCATAAAAAACAACACTGCATTTTTTTACCTGTATTTAATGCTCAGTTCTAGGTTGGTATTAGCCCTTTCGACATTTATTCATGGCCTCTAAGTGTATGTAGTGGAACCCACAAGGTATAAGAGAAGGAAAAAAAAAGAGGGGGAGAGAGAAAAGAGATAAAGAACCTGTCATTTAGGCAGGCTATGGGAGGGGAGGGAATTGGGGACATTGGTGGTGGGAAATGGGCACTGGTAGAAGGCGGGGTACTGGAACACTGTGTGACCGAAACCTCTAAACATGAACAACGTTGTAATTGTATATCTCACAATAGTATAATAAAATATTTAATTAAAAAAAAAACACTGAATATCTATCGTTATAGTTGACAAAAAAATATTCAACAAAAGAGTAGGGAACACAATCTAACAATTTTTTTAAGGATTACACCCCTGACTGAGCAGGATTTATTTCAGTATGCATGACTGGTTGTACAGAAAAAAGCTAATCAATGTAATCCAACACATCAACAGGTTAAGAAGATAAATTATAATCATATGAAATGATGCAGAAAATACATACAACAACAAAACTTAGCATCTATTTCATAACAACAAATATTCTTACAAGCTATAACTAAGGTAAAGCAATGTCAAATTGATAAAACTATCACGAAGAAATTTTGAGAAACATTTTCACTTTTAAAAAGTAAAACATAAGGGCTGGAGCGATAGCATAGCGGGTAGTACATTTGCCTTGCACACACCCGACCTGGGTTCAATCCCCAGCATCCCATATGTTCCCCCAGCACCGCTGGGAGTAATTCCTGAGTGAGGAGCCAGGAGTAACCCCTGAACATTGCTGGGCGTGACCCAAAAAAGCGAAAAAAAAAAGTAAATAATAAGTAAAACATAGTCACAATTTTCCTAAGCTCTAATGTTGGATGACAGGCTTAGCTAGCTTGGGAGCATTGCTCACAGTTTAATCTATTTACATGTTCTTAAGCTAAGGTTCATTCTAATGAGATCTCTCTTCTATGTAAACACTAATGGAAGGTGTGGCAGTTACAGAAGTCACCTTGAGTCTGAATAACTTCTGACTTATTATATATCTACTAATACTTCTATGTTTTCTAGATTGGGCACAGCTCCTCTTTATACCCACCACACCCAGTGTGGGTCAGAATTTACTAGGAGACTGCCACCCTGGCTACCTTGAGACTATCTTTAAGATTATAGAAAGGATTATACTAGTTTGCCCTCACGCAGATGAGCGTGACCCTTTTTAGTATACCGAGATCGAGATACTCAGAATCACCCTGGTGCAGATAATAAGAAGGATCTTGTGGGTACCATCTAGATTACATGAAGCCCATGAAATTAAGATGTATTACTTTATACCAGCCCCCTCTCTCTCCAGTGTTTTACAAAAGATAATCTCAGAGGAAGGGATTAGTTGTTTGTGTAATCCTTTATTTATACCTATGATAGGGTGTGGCACCACTCTTCTACTATCTAGAAGCTGTTTAGGGTTCTTTGGTGACAGGACTCCCCCCTGTCAACAGTTAGGATTACTTTGGTGTATATAAGGGGACCCAGACAATCCCCCACTCCATGAGGGCTGCCATTTTCCACATTCGGACCTCCCTCTCATCAGAACTCCATCCAGCAGACGAGCCTATCACAGCCCGGCTCGCACGGCCTCTTGCGGCCATGCAGTTCATCAATAAATGCTGTATTTAGAGGTAACTACAAGAGTATACCACCTGCACGGCAAGCCTGGCAAGCTGCCCATGTCGTATTTGATATGCCAAATAACAGTAACAATTATATTAGGTCATTCCATGACCTAATATAATGGTTTGAGGCTCTTTATGTTCCTGGGGTGAGCAGATGTCCTTGGGCTCTACTGGCATAAGACAGGACATATGGAGATATTACTGGAGCCCGCTCTAGCAAATTGATTGATGATGAAAGGGAAGAGTGATATATAAGGGGATGGACTTAAGGCACTCACCTCCTTTTTTGGGTAGGAGTCTTTCTTGGTAGGATCCTCTTAGGTGGGAAACTTGGGCTTTCTTGTATGGTCTAAGTTCTGACCAGAACTAGAGTTCTTTCATTATACTGGATTGTGGTGGTAGAGCCTTTGTACTATTAAAAGCATTTTTTGGAACTGCACTGGACTCGTGAATTTTCATCTGTTCCCTGGAGGCCTGGGAGTTTGAAGAGAAATTCTGTCCTAATACTATTGGTGACCTCAGGTTCCCCCGACACTGTAAACCTCTTTTAAAAGTTGACACAATGAAAAGCAAATGGCATATGAATGTAAAAGGAAAAAGAAAATATTTCTCCTTTGTACATGGTATAATGATGAATGCAGAAAATATGAAGGGATAAACAAAATGTTTGACTACTATGAGATCTTTTTAAACAACATCATTAAGATTGAAATTTTATGTCAATAGTTTGGTAGTGTTTACCAATGGTAACAGATAGCCCAAGGGAAGAAGATATATGTGACAATAAATGGGAATGTGAGAGAAATGTGGGATGAAGAAGATGTTTTGCATTTAGACCTAAATCCTTCCTTGTTGAGATATTGTTCTTTGGTTTTCTTAAGATGTACCACCAACAAACATGAATAAACTGTCTGTGAGCCCAGAGTCTATTATTTCATACATTGATGGTGACTCAACAATGGTCTCAAATTTAAAAAAGTTTATTAAAATACAACAGATAAATCAAACTACCTATATAGATCACTCTGACAAACACTTTTTCAAAAAAAAATGGAAGTATTCTAGAAAACAAAATTATCAAAGCTGTGGGTTCAGAGATATAGTACAGTAGATAGGGCATTTGCCCTTGCACAGAACTGACCTGGGTTTGATCCCTGGAATTCTATTTGGTCCTCTGAACACCTGACGTAGTAATTCCTGAGTACAGAGTCAGGAGTAACTCCTGAGCTTTTCCAGGTGTGAACCACAAGGCAAAAAAAAGCATAAAGAATAACTTCAAACAGATGATAAAAATAATTTTCATTAAAACCTGAATAAAGAATATATATACATATACAACATAATAAATGTATTCAAATATGCATAACAAAAAATAGAGCAATATTAAAGTTTATTGTTATAGAATAAGAATTTAATGACATACATATTAAGTAGACAGTGTAGGTTAAACTGACATACATGTTTTTAACTAAATAAACAACATAAAACAAAGTATTTCTCTTAGAGATGACAGCCATAAATTTATACATATGGCTTTCAACTTTTGTTACAAATTATGTATAGATCAATAATTATGTATTTTAATATTTTAGTGAATATACATCCATATATTTTTGGTTGTCTTATAAAAATTAAGTATCTATATGATACTTAACTTATAAAGATATAGATACTTAACTTATAAAAGTTAGGTATCTATATGACCCCTGAGACTCTCTCACGGGTCAGAGCTGCTACTTGCTCTCCCTATGCCCAGCTGATTATGAGGCACCAGGGAGGGATGGCAGCTTCTAGCCCTGGCCTGCCACCCCAGCAGAGCCTTGCAAGAAGCCAGAAGAACCCCCACACCATGAGGGCCACCATTTTTCACATCCGGACTCCCCTCTCCTCAGAGCTCCACCCAGCAGAAGCTGGCTCTCGCGGCCACTTTGCAGCTGCATGGTTCATCAATAAATGCTCGAGTTTTGAGGTGACTACAAGAGTATCTCACCCACACAGCAGAGTCTGGCAAGCTACCCGTGTCACATTTGACATGCCAAATACCAGTAACAATTATAGACCTCATTTCCATGACTTGATGGAACAATGTGAGGCTCTTTGTATCCTGGAGCAAGCAGATGCCCTTGGGCTATCTCTCATGGTACAGGAAGTTCTGAGATGTTACTGGTGCCCCCTCGAGTAAATCACTGATATACGTAAAGTCAAGTGATCAAGTGATCTATATAACTTATTTGCTTTGGGGAGGCACATCTAGCAGGGTTCAGGTATTTTCTTCTGGCTATGCACTTGCTATGACACCTGATGTGCTCCAGATACTCCTGGAGTTCAAACCCAGGCCACTGTAAGATAAAACTTTATCTGCTGTGCTATTGCTCCAATCACTACTTTTTCACTTTATAGAGGTTAAATTTCTTCAACAAATGTATTTTATATAAGGGCCGGGTAGTCCAACAAGTAGGGCATTTGCCTTGCATGCAGCCGACCTGGGTTCGATTCCTGGAATCCCATATGGTCCACTACGCAGTGCCAGGGAGTGATTCCTCAGCTCAGAGGCAGGAGCAACCCCCTGAGCATCTCTGGGCGTGACCCCCAAAAAAAAAGCAAAACAAAAAAAGAACTTTATATAGGACTTTAAATGACTTGTTCAGTTCTGTCCACTGTAGTATATGAGCATTGCTCTTTTCAATTCTTTATCATAGCTGGTCCCTGAGCACTGCCAGGAGTAATTCCTGAGTGCATAGCCAGGAGTAACCCCCTAAACATTGCCGGGTGTGACACCCCCTAAAAATAAAAAGCAGAAAAATTGGGGGCCAAAATGATAGCACAGTGGGGAGGGTGCTTGCCTTGCATATGACTGACCCTGGGTCAATCCCTGGCACCACTTGTGGTCCCCTGAGCGCACGGGGGGTGATTGTTGAGTGCAGAACCTGGAGTAAGTTGTGAGCACCACTGGGTGTGGACCCAGAACAGAAACAAACCATAAAATTAATAACTGCTAATTTTCTGATTAACATTCAAGAAGACAGAGCCATAGAGAGGAAGAAGCACTTTCCCTCTAATTGTATACTACCCGCACGGCAGAGCCTGGCAAGCTACCCGTGTCGTATTTGATATGCCAGATACCAGTAACAACTATAGACCTCATTCCCATGACCTGATGGAATGGCTTGAGGCTCTTTATGTTCCTGGAGCAAGCAGGTGCCCTTGGGCTTTACTTGCATGAGACAGGACATATGGAGATGTTACTGGTGCCCGCTCGAGCAAATCGATGATGAACTGGAAGACAGTGATACAGTGATACAGTGATCATAGCTGGAGGTATGGGGATTTCTTTAATTTTTTCTTTCCCATTTCTCTGTCCCTTTCTTTTTTTTCCTTTCTTATATCTCCCTCTCTCTCTCTCTGTCACTTTCAGACACTATCTTCCAGAGTGTTTTTTTTTCCTTCCTATTACCATTTATTTTCTATTTTCTTTTACAATTTGTTTTACCATTATTAATATTCTATTTTTTGATTATACTTGAACCGAATTTATTTTTGTAGTCAAGTTATTCATTCATAGTCTCTAATTAGTGTTTAATAATGTTGCCACTTCTTTTAACACTGCCACATCTTTAGGCTATTATAATATTGACATCTTGCACATCTATTGCTAATGTTTGAAAGAAATCTTCCAAATTCCAGAAAGGTCTTTCAAAATTAAACTGTGGATGTGTCCTCTCAAAAAAGGTTGTCACTATATCAGAGCACAGTCACAGCATTTTTTCTTTCTCTTTCATTAGGATAGGTTGCTTCCACTTGAGTAAATATGCCTACATTAAACCCCACCTAAGAAAACTTCACTTGATCACATGATCACTTGACATCCTATTATTCATCAATTTGCTCGAGCAGGCACCAGTAACATTTCCTTTACCACGTAGCCCAGTAGCATCTACTTGCTCCAGGAATATAAAGAGCTTCATTCAGGGTCTTGCCACGTGATATTTGATGTCTCAAGGAATCCAGTTGGTAATGGCTCTAGTCCAGCGGTCATCACCAAATCGCATTACATGCCCAGCCCATCTGATTTTCAATTACTTGGCAAAGGAGACCGTGTCCCTGACTCTCTATAGCTGATCAATGACGGAACTCTGGATTCTTTCTCTCACTTGGAGTGAGGTGCGATATTCCAAGCATAGTTCTTTCGATTCCTCATTTGGAGACCTGAATAGCGTTCTCATCCTGCTTTCATAGGTCCCAGGTCTTTCAAGCATATGTTAATGCAGGGAGAAAGGTGGAGTCAAAAGAGATGTGGCCGGAGCCAAAGGTTCTTTTCCTTTTAGCTATTTATTTGATGCTCTTGAAGGCCTTCCATGCCACTCTCTTCCTCCTTTGCAGCTCACTTAGCAGTTACTTAAAAAGTTACTTACAAAGTCACTTAGCCATGGCTTTTTAAAATGTTTGTTATTATGAGCAGGAACTTTCAAACCAATGTTTCAATGTGATTTTTCATGAAGAGGTTATGGATATGTATTTCTCATGTGAAATCAAAAATTACCTTTAAGAAATGTGAGCTTATTCTTGCTGGAGATATAATACAATTGGTAGGGCAATATTCTTGCATTCAGTGGACCTGGGTACAACCCACAGCACCCAGCACCGAGAATGATTCTCTGAGCCTGCCAAGAATGATCCCTAGCACAAAATCAGGAGTAAGCCATGAGAACAGCTACATGTGCCCCTAAACAAAGTTTAAAGTTTTAGCTTATTAACTTGGTTTCTGGAAAATAGAGCTTGCATTTTTTTTTTGCCAACCTAATTTTTTGTATTTAGTCTGTGTTAATTTGTGACAAGTGTCTGAGCTCAAACTACTTTTTTGAGATTTT
>JAJIBD010012579.1:0-30854 GCA_021461705.1 Cryptotis parvus | reverse complement strand
ATTGGGTTGTCTTTTAAATGCTTTCAAGGACACTAATTCCTACAAGGGCCTTAGCTTGTGGGAACCTTCCATTATCACGCTGAGATGAGGAAACGGGGTAGAAGGATGAAGACTTGCCCCTTCCCTGAGAGAGTTTAGGATGGAGCTGAAGAGATGCTCAGAGTTCTCGGCCAGCTGCTTCTGTGACATCAGCCCTGGAGAACTGTGGCGTCACCCCCCCCACATTGTGTCCAGCTAAGAAAGAGAGTAGCCAAACCGCTCCAGGATGTATTTGTCCTGCCAGCATGTTTATGGGACCTCAATCATGTACAGACCCTTGACTGAAAAATTTAGAAATTAAACAGCATTTTCTTTTTTTTTTTTTTTTTTTTTTTTATTGGGTTTTTTTGTTTGGTTTTTTGGGTTGTGGATTAAATTTTGCAGAGAAAGTTTGAAAGTTTACTAGTAGCACTGAGAAATAGTTACAGGGTTACCGTATTTCCTCACAAGCGGCTACTGACTTTTTAAAAATTATAGTCAGTCTTGCACTTTCTATGATCTGCAGTTTTGACTGGTAGAAAGTTGCAGAAAGGAACTTATTTTCGTGGAAGGTGATCAGATATACAACGTTCTTGGTGACCAGTGCACTTGCAGGGGTGTATTGTTTGTACTTTATACCAAAGTGTAATAAAACTGCTTCCCTAGCTTCTATTGCATAAATGGGATGTTTTCTTTATTCCGTGGGTTCATTAATAGAATATGTAGAACATAGACAAGTTGCTTTATATATTGGTGGGCAAGGGGACACTGGCCTGCCGGGAGCACGGGTGTAGAGAAGTAGAGTGAGTGGGTTGGAATGGTTCAGCGGGAGAGCTGCCTAGTCTAGCTGAGGCGGGGCAGTGAGCAGGGCCTGGAGCAAATGCCTTGACCAGCTGGGAAGGGAAGGAGAGGGTGGGAGATGGCAACCGTTGCGCCAGAGGAGCAGTGCCCGTGAAGGGACTGGAGAGAAAGCTAACACACTGCACATGCGAGGAACTGAGTTCATCGGGTTGGTTGGTAGGTTGTGAAAGGTACTTCAGCTAAAGATGAGACGGCAGTAGTGGGAACAGTTCATCATTCGGGGCCAAGTGCTGTTTAGGACTTTGGATTTTTATCCTGAGTGCCGGGGAGCTATTGAAGAACTTTGAGCAGACAGTGATGTGATTTTTCTTTTTTTTTTGGATGAAGGGGCATACCTGGCTGGTGCTAGGGGATTATTCCTGGCTCCGGCCGGAGTCGGGGCTGTGGTCAGGCGACACCAGGATGCTGGAACTGAACCTGGGCCTTCAGAATACAAAGCTTGGGCTCAGCCCATTGAGGTGTCTCACCAGCCCTATGATTTTCTTTTAGTTTGAAGACTATTCCTATTGTATAGTCCTTATTCATATTAATCCCGAGTTTGTGGTCATATTTGTGGGGTGTCGCTAAATCCAGAGGCTTAGAAAACTTGTTAGAATAATCTGTCCAACAGTGATGTTGGCCGAGTCTGTACAGTGGTCAGAGAAAATGGAGAGAAGTGGATGTAAAAGCCATTTAGAGGTAACTTTTGCCTTTTC
Organism: Cryptotis parvus; assembly: GCA_021461705.1. Lineage (NCBI taxonomy): Eukaryota > Metazoa > Chordata > Mammalia > Eulipotyphla > Soricidae > Cryptotis > Cryptotis parvus. Next base: position 29,280 of record JAJIBD010012579.1, on the reverse strand, counting down.
TTTCCATGAATACAAAAGTTTTTGGATTTTCTAGAAACTATGTTAGCATGTGTTTGGTGGAAAGTTGTAGTTCCCTAAATTGATCTGCTGTGGGCCCTAGTCTGCCTTTGCAAAACCCCCTGGAATGTTTGGACACTGACAGAACTAAGGCCCTAGTCTGCCTTTGCAAACCCCTGGAATGTTTGGACACTGACAGAACTGAAGGCCATTCCCTGTGTCTTGCTGCTCTCGCCAGCCATTGCTTGACCGGCACTGCCCACATAGGGCTCCGTCACCAACAAGTGGGTCTGTAGGAGAACTTGGAGACCTGCGGCAAGCATTTAGAATGGAGATTTGCTGACATGCAAAGCGTGCTTAGTTCTTTGAATGCATAGTTTATAGTTCTCTCTTCTTGACTAATACTGTATAATTGCTTGCAAGCCATTAAATTATCATGCTATAAAAAGACTGAAACGTGCTACCTTGGCAATTCTTGAAAATTTACTTGTAGAACTGGGAGAGAGTACAGCTAGCAAGGCACTTGCTTTGCACAAGCCTGACCCCAAACAAAAATAAAACAAATACCCAAAAAGAATTTACTTGTATGTGACCATTGGAATTGATTTGTATGGAACATATGTGTTTTTAGAACTTATGACCTTAATTTCATCTTTGACGCATGAACTTACACTGAAATAATCACCATTTTCTTGACACATTTTAGGTATTCTATCATCATTCAAAAAAGCAATGGCAAATCTGGTATGAAATAGCCAATTAGGACATTTTTCCTTAGTTGAGATAGATACTTTTAAACTATACATGTGCAAGTAGTGTTAGATAATGGCTGATTTAGTCTAGCTGTTTGACATATTCTGAGACAAGTAGGTTCTTCACAACTATTTTTTAGTTGTCAAAAGAGCAGACCTAGAATTTTATTAAGATGGTGGAAGTTAAAAAACAATATGTTGCTGGAAAGGATCATTAGAATGGGGGAGAGAGGAACGTCTTGCTTTACAATTAAGAGAAATGTGTTGCATTGTCTTAGTCTTTGGGAAGGGCTATTTCATAAATAACTTAACAGCTTAAGTACGTTTAAATGTTTATTTGGAAAATTATTGTTTTGATTTTAAAAAGCTATTTTTCATGAATGCTGTAAAGATAAATTTTAAGTGAGGGTCCTGGACAGTGACTGGGCACCATCTGCCACCTCTTGGCCTGCCGAGTGTTGCGGGGTTAGCCCTGGGGTTGCTGTGCACTGCAGTCCGAGGCATCACAGCATCTTCTGGGCCTGGCATTGATCTAGGGCCAGTTATTAGCTGGGTGGTGGAGTATGACCTGGCGTGGCCCCTGGGCCCCCAGAGCACTGCCTGGGAGGCACCTTTCCCTAAAACAGTGGGTAATTCACTCAAGTAAATTATCTTTTGGTAACTTTATTATTTATCTTTGTGATATATTCCATTGAAGCATTTTGCTTAACCACTAGATTAAATTTTTTTTTTTTTTTTTTTTGCTTTTTTGGGTCACACCCAGCGATGCTCAGGGGTTCTCCTGGCTCTGCATTTAGGAATTACTCCTGGCGGTGCTCGGGGGACCATGTGGGATGCTGGGGATTGAACCCAGGCCGGACTCTTGCTGCGCAAGGCAAACGCCCTACCCACTGGACCATCACTCCCTAGATTAAATAAATTTGAGATTAGGTAGAGGTAGAAACTAATCTTACTGAATAATTTTTTTTTTTTGTTTTAGGTCACACCTAGTGGTGCACAGGGCTTATTCTTGGCTCTGTGCTCAAGGATCACACCTGGCAGTGCTCAGAGCTTAAGCCTGGCTCTGTGCTCAGGGATCACACCCGGCAGTGCTCAGAGATTACACTTGGCAGTGCTCAGGGCTTATTCTTTTTTTTTTTAAATTTTTTATTATACCACAGTGAAACATACAGTTACAAAGGTGTTCATAATTGGTTCTTGGTAATACAGTATTCCAGCACCCATCCCTCCACCAGTGCCCCATCACCACCACCAGTATACCCACACCCCTCCCACCACCCCAGGCTGCCTCAGTAGCAGGTACCCCCTCTCTCTCTCTCTCTCTCTCTCTCTCTCTCTCTCTCTCTCTCCTTCTCTCTCTCCCTCTCTCTCTCTCTGCTGCTCTCTCTCTCTCTCTCTCCCTCCCTCCCTTCTTTTACATGTTGCGGCTAGCCCTGTAGAAATTTCGGGTTTATCATGTAAGTCTCTTTGTGTATATTCAATGGTGAGTTCTAGTCTGACATTACTATTGCCCACACTCAGTTAAACACTGGTATATATTTATATCTCAGGGCTTATTCTTGACTGCTCAGGGATCACCCCTGGCAGTACTTGGACATACTCTCGGCTCTGTGCTCACTCTGGGCTCTGTGCTTATGGAATCTCTCTTGGCAGTGCTCAGCTGCCTGCAAAGGAGGTGCCCTATCTGCTCTCTGGCATTCACAAAACAGTTTTCTCATTACTGGGTTGAGTACTTGTGAAAAACTGATTGAACATATGACATGTTTTATTCCATTTTCTCACCAACCACAGGGTTCTGACTATTTTAAATTGAATGACTTTTATTATTTTTCTTTCCTCTGAGTCTTGGTTTTGGGAATTGGTATAGAACTTGTGCTTGACAGTCTGGCTCTCATAGTGCTTTTGGGTGTTCTGTCCCACTCTTGAGTTGCCAAACTTCCACAAGTTTACCCTGGATTTCAAGGTCATGTGAGCACAGTATGAATCACTGGTTAATCAGTAGAATGGTCAGGCCAGTTTTGTCCCTAATTATCCCTTTATTATAAAATCTTCCTAAACGTTCTAAAAACAATCGTTTGTGTAGGCGTCTTATTTGTGTACTTATTTAATTTTGTGCCACACCTGCTGCTCCAGGTTTATTCCTGGCTCTGCACTCAGGAATTAGTACTGGCAGTGCTGGGGAACCATATGGGATGCCGGGGATCAAACCCGGTCAGCCGCCGAGCAAGGCAAATGCTCTACCTACTGTGCTATCACTCCGGCCCCACCAGTATCTCTTTCAAGTTAGATTTAGTTAGCTTCAACCGAGTCTTGTGATTTTATTTAGCTGCTGGATAATCCTTTCCCAAACTCCTCCCTCTCCAAAAAGGATAGAATGCCGTAGATTTTTGTTGCACCAAAAGTTTTTGACTGGGGCGGAGTGATAGCACAGCGGGTAGGGCGTTTGCCTTGCGCAGCCAACCCGGGTTCAATGCCTGGGTTCGATCCCTGGCATTCCCATATGGTCCCCTGCACACCACCAGGAGTAATTCCTGAGCAAAGAGCCAGGAGTAACCCCTGAGCGTCTCTGGGTGTGACCCAAAAAAGCAAAAAAATAAGTTTTTGACTAAAAATATTATTTTAAAACAATGTGTTACTAAAGTTAACATAGTTTTCATAGATTAACTTTTTTTGGAGGGGATTAATACCGGGAGGTGCTCAGGGGTCAGTCCTAATGGGCATCATGTATGGTGCCTGGGTTTTGAGTCAGAATTGGTCACTGCAGGACAGATGAGTTAATGTTTCCTTAGTTGTACTACTCGAGGGTGCTAAGAATCCATTAAAGGGGGCAGGTTCTTCTCCTGGCACCTCATGGTCCCCCGAACATTACAGCATGCAGTCTAAGCATGCGTTGTTGGGTATGACCCTGAGTGGCAAGCTTCACATCCTCTGGCCTTGTGTTGAACTGACAACCCCCCAGGCCTCCTGAGTACTGTTTGGGAGCCCCCACCAAGAGTTCATTGCAGTGAATAAATCTTTAAACCCTGACCCCCTTAGTATTTTTTTTTTTTTTTTGGCTCTTTGGAACATATCTGGTGATGCTCAGGGGTTACTCCTGGCTCTTTGCTCAGGAATTATTCCTGGCGGTGCTTGGGGGACAATATGGGATGCCGGGATCGAACCCCTGGTCAGTCGTATGCAAGGCAAATTCCCTCCTTGCTGTGCTATCGCTCCGCCCCCCACTAGTATATTAAGTCTTAATTATTGAAAGTATAATAAGAAGGTGAGAGCTAATTTGGATTTTTGACTGGAACATAAAGAGCGTATGTCTGTACAAAGTGATGCAGAGTTGTTAAATTTCACAGAGCAACACTGTACGGTTAAAAATTATTTTTTATGGCCTGGAGCCTAACTTGCATCCTGTTGACCCTGGTTTGAATTCAAACCTGAATCATGGTTCCCTGAGTGCTAGGAATAGTCCAAATGCCACTCTTCCCTCCAGTGATCTTTATTTTTTGGTTTGGTTTATGGACGCACCTAGCAGTGCTCATGGGGTCTTTAGAGCCACACCTGGTAATGTTGAGGGCCTCTGGGACTGCACCCAGATGTTCTGGAGACCATGTGCCACTGGGCATTGTTGAACAGGGTTTGCTGCATGGTAAGGCATACACCTTAACTTCTGCACTGTTCTTCCAGCCCCTCCTACCCCAGTCCCCGGCTCACCGGTAGATAAGTGTGGAATGCTTCATCCTCAAGGTTATGTTGGGCAGCAGGAACGTTAATCTAGTGGGCAGTCCAGAAGGGAACCCCGTTTTCTTTCAGTTCTTCCAGTTTTATTGAGATATAACTGACATCCAAACCTGTTTACATTTTATTTGGTGGGGCTACACCCTGCATTGCTGAGGGCTTACACCTGGCTCAGCACCGAGAGGTCACTCCAGGCAGAGAGCTTGGGGAACCATATATGGTGCTGGGGGTCGAGCCAGGGTCAGCCACAGGGAAAGCAAACTTCCCACCTGGTCTTTCAGACCTCTTGCTTTTTCTTATCTGTTTTCTGATTCTAAAAATCAGGGACTTTGCTGATTTAGCTCTGAGTTTCTTTCCAACTCTAGAACATTTTATTTCACCTGGAGAAGCACTTCTGTGCTTCCAGATTGCTGGACGTGTTCCTCTGATCAGTTTTGGAAATCAAAATTTTAGGGCAAGTTGATTTATCGTTTAATTCTTTTAATGTTAGCTTTTTGTCAGTCATTTTTGTTCTTATTATTAAACTGGCAACTTAAGAGGTGTATTGTGAAGTGTTGGATCAATAGAGATCAGTTTAAATATTGTTCTTAGTTCTGGTAGTTCTTAGGCTCTGTGGTGCTCTGTAGCTAAAGCGGATTTCAGCTGTGGACCTGTCAGGCTGAGCTCCCGCTCCTCACCTCAGCTGTCTGCTCCTCTAACACTACAAGGTCTTGTGCCTGGTGGTTGGTGAAGACCCACCCAGTAACACTACAAGGCCGGGTGCCTGGTGGTTGGTGCAAACCCACTGGAAACGCTACAAGGCTGTGTGCTTGGTGGTCGGTGCAGGTCCACCTGGTAATACTACAAGGCCTTGTGCCTGGTGGTCGGTGCATGCTGGCCGTTAAGCCTGGTTGATCTAGTGTATCTCAATGGTAGCTGCAGGTTAAACCTTGAACTGTGACTTTTGTTGAAGAAGATTGCTTACTTTCTTAAAAGTAAATCTAAGATGGCAACTTTGAGTAGGTGATTAGGTTAAAGTACTTTAGGTTTTAGGTAAATTTAATTTTGCGTACACGGAGGAAGGTGGAGTTTATTAGAATATACAGTACCAGTGGGTAAAAGCAAACTGATAGGTCAGGGTGAGGGAATGTACAGGGAGGGTGGAGATCCCAGGTATGTCCTTGAGGCCGGGAGGGACAGCTGCTTCCTGTGCTGTGCATTGATGTGGCTACAGCTACTGCCCAGAGGAAGGAAATACACTATAGGAGGAATGCATTTAGTCACTCACTAACCCCAGGTGTCCTGTCTCAGACAGGTGACATTGGGGCAGAAATAAAGTTTCCTGGGAGAGAGTTGTAGATTGCTCATACTCAGGCCAGGGGGCCAGAGCGATAGTACAGCAGGGGAGGGCACTTTCCTTGCATGTGGCTGACCCAGGCTTGACCCCCCAGCCATCCCATATGGTCCCCTGAGCACTGCCAGGAATAAACCCTGAGCATTGTACCATATGACCCAAAAAAGCTGAAAACAAAACAAGAGAGACACACACACACACAGACACAGAAACACACAGACACACACAGACACCTCCCCGAAAACCCACAAAAACTGGCCAGGAGGGGGAACAGGAGATAGACCACAGCAGAGCATTTCATGTTTTATTTTGTGGCTGGGCTCTCTCCAGTATCTGTGTAGTCTCATCGCCTTCCTTTAAGGAGCAGGCAGGGAGTTGGTGGATTTGTCCATAGGGCCCCTTTGGGGATGGGGGTAAGGATTGTGCCACACGAAAGGACATTCCTAGCTCTGTTCTCAAAATGAACGTCTAGTGTTTGGGGGATCATAGGTGGTGTCTGGTATTTGAACCAGAGTTATGCCTTGCCTCCTGTATTACCAGTCTAGCCTCTGTACTTGAGACCTTTTAGGGGAGTGCCTTCTGTCATTTTCTGCTGAAGGGAAGTGGTATGGCTGACTGTCTGCTATATGGATCAGGCAGGTTGGAGTGCATTTGTGTGTTGTACTTGCTGGAAGAAGAGTGGTTATTTGACACTATCAGAATAGTCTTTCCAACATTAGGTTCTTGTGCCAGACATTTGCTTTTCTCCCAAGATGCTAGCATTGGTAACCTTTCTGAACACTGTGTGTGGAGGTTTCTTGTAGTTTCTGACCTAGCTGCTGCTTTTCTTACTTTGTTTTTGGGTTCTACCTTGGGGTGCTTAGTGACTGCTCCTGGTTGGTCTTCAGAGTTCATTCTAGGTGGTGGGGGGATGTTCATGGCGCCGTGGATGGTTGATTTGGGGCCGTCCGCTTGCAGAGCGTGTGCTCCTGCCCTGCCTAACTGCTGCTGCTGCTTTAGACTTGTCCTCCTGATGCTCATCACTCCTGCTGGTGCTTAGGGACCTTGTGCTTCCAGAGGAAGCAAGGATGTGTCACCCATAGGCAAAAGCAAGTGCATTGTAACCCCTGCATTCCCGTCCAGGCCTGGCCTACCTTATATTGTGGTTGCTATCCCATTTTTTTTTTTTTTTTTTTGTTTGCTTGTTTTTTGGGACCACACCCAGTGGTACTCGGGACTTACTCTTGGCTCTGTGCTCAGGATACCTCCTGGTGGGTTGAGGGAACCGTACGGGATGCTTGAACCTGGGTCAACTATGTGTAAGACAAGTGCCGTACCTGCTCTCTGTCCTCCAGATAACTTAAAAATTCTGTTTCAAATAAAGCGATTTATTATTAGTGGGTTCACTTATCACTTGACATTCCGTTATTTGTCAATTTGCTTGAGCAGGTGCTGGTAACATTTCCATTTGCCCCTGTCATGTGCCAGTGTAGCCCAATGGCATCTGCTTGCTCCAGGAATATGAAGAGCCTCAAACCATTCATTCAGGGTCTTGACGAAGAAGTCTGACCATCTTGTAGGTGGGCGGCCACGTGATCTTTTGATGTCCCATGGGATAGTCGGTAATGGCTCTAGTCCAGCGGTCGTCTCCAAGTCGCATTACATGTCCAGCCCATCTGATTTCCGATGCCTTGGCAAACGAGACAGCGTCCCTGACTCTGGATCTACGACGGAGGTCAGAACTCCGATTCCTTCTCTCACTTGAGTGAGGCGTGATATTTCAAGCATAGCTCTTTCGATTCCTCTCTGGGAGACCTGAATAGCATTCTCATCCTGCTTTTGTAGGGCCCAGGTCTCTGAGGCATATGTTAATTCAGCGAGAATGGTAGAGTTGAAGAGATGTGCCCAGAGCCGGAGGTTCTTTGTCCTTTTAGTTATTTCTTCAACACTCTTGAAGGTGTTCCACGCCTTTCTCTTCCTCCTGCGCAGCTCAGGTTTTAGGTCGTTCATCATATTGACTTCTTGACCTAGGTACACATAACTTCTCATTCAGAGATGTTTGTTCCGTTGAGAGTGAATGGGGCCTCTGGAACTAGTTTGTTTTCCATGAACATTGTTTTGTTGAGATTCAGCGATTCAGCTGTAGACCTATCTTTTTCACATTGTTGGTCGAAGTCAGCCAGCATTTGTGCTGCTTGGCTAATGTTTGGTGTTATTAGAATGATGTCATCAGCGAAGCGGAGGTGGTGTAGTTGCCGACCATCTATCATCACTCCCATTCAAATGGGAATTAGTGGGTTATTTTACTTAAAAAAAGTTTTTTTTTTTGGGGGGGGGGGGTTTGGACCACACTTGGTTGTGCTTGGGGATCATGTGATGCTGGGCATTGGACCAGGATATGCCACATGCAAGACGGTGCCTTAACTTCCTTACCTTTCTGGCTCTAGTGTTTGATTTTTATATCATTTACAAAATGTATGTATATTTGGGGTTGCATAAAAATTTTTCAAGTGAAAAGCAGTTATGAATGGAAAAAGATGAAGAAATACCATTTTATGTTACCTACTGGAGAGGGGGGGGGCAGGCGTCTGGGGAAAATTGCCTGGGCAGAGGGTGTGTGGGACCCTGACTCTGCTTTCAGAATCTTCGTGTTTTAAGTCACTGAAGGAAATGGACCCTGGGCCCTGGTGCATGTGGCCAGATGCCACATAAAGGTAACAACAGTTTTGTATATGCGTGCGCAGAAATCTTGCTTAGGAAATTTGTTTTACCCTAAGGAGGGCACGCATATGTGATGTCTGAGGCCATAATCCATGTTTTATCAGCACTGGCAGCCAGCCATCCTGCCACATGATAGTACTTCCAAGATGTGTTTTAAACCATATATTTAAAAAAAAATAAATTGAAGTTTTAACCATTCATTATGGTTTGGGTGACTGTCGGGGATGCTGCTGGGGTCCACAACAGTATCAGGACAGAAGTTCTCTTCTGGGGCTGGAGCGATAGCCCAGCTGGTAGGGCATTTGCCTTGCACGCAGCTGGCCCATGCCTGCCCGGGTTCGATCCCCGGCATCCCATATGGTCCCCTGAGCACGGCCAGGAGTAATTCCTGAGTGCAGAGCCAGGAGTAACCCCTGAGCATCTCCGGTGTGACCCAAAAAGCAAAAAAAAAAAAAAAAAAGAAAAAAAAAAAAAAGTTCTCTTCTACCTCCAAGGCCGCTGGGGAACGGATGAAAACTCACGAGTCTGGCGCAGTTCCAAAAAGGCTTTTAATAGTACAAAAGCTCTACCACCGCAATCCAGTATAATGAAAGAACTCTAGCTCTGGTCGGAACTTAGACCATACAAGAGAGCCTAAGTCTCCCACCAAAGAGAGGGATCTCACCCGAGAGGAGTCCTCCCCAAAAAGAAGGAGCAGGAAAAAGGGGCAGGGGGCCTCAAGTCAGTCCCCTTATACACACCAAAGTAATCCTATCTCTGACAGGGAGTGTCCTGTCAACAAAGAACCCTAAGCAGCTTGTAGAAGGGTGGTGCCACACCCTGTTAAAGTTATAAACAAAGAAGGATCATGCCAAGGACATATCCCTTCTTTGGAGATTATCTCTTATGTAAAAACACTGGAGGGGGGAGGCTGGTAAAAGTAATACATCTTAATTTCATGGGCTTCATGTAATCTAGATGGTACCAACAAAGTCCTTCTCATTATTATCTGCACCAGGGTGATTCTGAGTATCTTGCTCTCCATATCCTGAAAGGGTCACACTCGCCTGCTTGAGAGCTAACTAGTATGATCCTTCCTAGAATCTTAAAGATAGTCTCAATGTAGCCAGGGTGGTAATCTCCTGGTAAATTCTAACTGTCCTACTCTGGGTGCAGTGGGTATAAAGAGGAGCTGTGCCCAGTCTAGAAAACATAGAAGTCTTAGTAGATGTATACTAAGTCAGAAGTTATTCAGAGTCAAGGTGACTTCTGTAACTGCCACACCCTCTATCAGTGTTTACATAGAAGAGAGATCTCATTAGAATGAACCTTGGCTTAAGAACATGTAAGTAGATTAAGCTGTGAGTGGGTAAAACAGCAAAATCCCAGACTAGCTAAATCTGTCCTCCAACAGGTAATGTGTTGACAGTGGTGTTGACATTAGTGTCCAGTTACCTCACCTCACCACCGCAGTGCCCAAGAGCTCCCTCAGGTTTTAAGTAATTATTTATTTTCTGGGCGGCATATTCAGTGGTGTTCAGGGCTTACAGATTGGTGCTCCTGGTAGTGCTCAGGTGCTGGAGATCAAACCACAGTCAGCCATGTGTAAGTCATGGCTTAACCCATGTACTAAACCTACCATATACTTAACCCAGATAACTATCTCTCTTGCCTATCTCTAGTCTATGATTAAAGTTATGTATTTTGAGTTTTGGGTTCCAGCAAGTGATACTCGAGACTACTCCAGGCTCAGTGCTCAGGGTGCTTGGTGACTGAACCCTGGCATCCTGCTTGTAAAGCATACCCTCCCATGGTGCTTGTTTTGGTTTTTAATTCCTTTCTCCACCACCTCTCTCACCATTGTTGATGATGATGTGATTTCTGGGCTGGCACATACCTGGGCTGGCATAGCAGATTGTGGTGCTTTTCCGAAGGTTTACCAGAGTCATGTTCGTTGGAAGGCAGCAGTTCTGATTGTAGTGGTCTTCAGGGGTCATTGGAGTTCTCACACAGGTGTTAACAGTCCAGGGATCGCACTTCTTGCTGCGTGTGTGCAGTCTTTCACTTCTGGGGCTTGCCTGCTTTGTGGGCCTTAGACATACGTACCAGGCTCCTGCACAGCTGGAAAATTGGTGGTGGTGTAGGGGGTCATGGACAGCAGAACTGCCAGTATCATATTTGGTGCATGTGGTGGCACCAGGGTTTGACAAAACAGGCATTCTAAGCCATTCAGCTGTTCTTTCAGTTCCTAAGCCATACATTTTGTTTGGAAGACTGAAGTTTTCCTTCAGTGTATATTGAACATGTTCTAATTAAGGAGCAGTTGCTGTCTCTTAGAAATAATACCTTAAAATCTTTGCGGGGGGAGGGGGGTTTGGCGGGGGGGGCCAAAAAAAAAAAAATCTTTTGGTGGGACCTAGAGATAGTAAGTACAGTGGGTAGGGTGTTTGTCTTGCCTGTTCAATCCCTGGCATCCCATATAATCCCACTAGCACTGCCAGGAGTAATTCTAGAGTGCAGAGCCAGGAGTAACCACTGAGCATTGCCGGTGTGGTCGCCAAAACAAAAACAATACCCCTGTTTTTCTTTTCCTGTGTGTGTGTTGCTAGGGATCAAATCCAGGATCTCATGCACGAGAAGCTACCACTGTGCTGGGTCCGGGCTCCTGCCTTTAACTTTATAGTGTCTTGGAACCCAGTACTCAAGGTTTACTTAAATAGGTTTCTTCGTACTGATTTCATTATATAATTGTTAGGTTTTATGCACTTTTGGTGGGTAAAAAAGTGGTGTGTGACCATTATGTGGAACTTCCATTATTACTGTTTGAAATTGTGCTGGTATCAAAACAAGTTGTGATGCCTGAGTGAAAATAGATGCTTCCTGGTCACCGTCTTGTCAGAATTCAAGACATGCCCACTCCAGTAAGGGCTAGAGAAAGGAATATGAGCAGGTGGTAGGTGGGATTAAAGAAAACTGAAAGTGTTGGGTATGGTCCACTGGGATTTTACAGGGATGTGTTCAAGACCATAGGATGAGATCTGGGATGCAAATTCCAAACTGAAATCTAGTGGAAGTAGCAGCAGCTTTCGGCAGAATTGATGCCCCATCTGGTAGAACCCAATAGTTCTCACTCTTAACGTTAAGTCCAGAGGCATCTTCTCAACCGGATGAAAGGAGGGCAATGCAGTATGCAGTAGGCCATGGAAATGTGAAGCGCGTTCTGCCTTCTTTCTTTCATGGTGTCACCAAAGCCAGCCTAAGTGGATTTTTTATCCCCTCTTTTAGTTTCCAAACCTGATTGGGAGAGTTTTATTCATCTCCTTAACTTGCTGTTCTTAGAAAAATAGCTTTTTGAAGTTTTGGGTTTTTTTTTTTTGTGTGTGTGTGTGTGTGCTTTTGTTTTTCTTTTTTTTCTGTCACACCCAGCTGTGCTCAGGGATCACTCCTGGCAGTGCTTATGGTACCATGTGCAGTTCCTGGGATCAGACTGGAGTCTGCTGCATATAAGACAAGTGCCTGTACCCCGTGGCATCTCTCTGATCCTGTTAACCTGCTAACATTGTTTTGGGAGGAGGGGAGTGTTCGGGTCACACAGGTTGTTTTGGTGTATACTCCTGGCCTACACTGGGGACGGTGTAGAAATGGGGATTGAACTTGAGTTGCCACATACTAGGCAATCATCCTTTTTTTTTTTTTTTTTTTTTTTGGGTCACACCCAGCAATGCTCAGGGGTTACTCCTGGCTCTGCACTCAGGATTTACTCCTGGCGGTGCTTGGGGGACCATAGGGATGCCAGAAATCGAACCCGGGTCCGCCGTGTGCAAGGCAAACACCCTACCCGCTGTGCTATCGCTCGGCCCTAGGTAATCATCTTTACTCTGAACTGTTTATTTCTTTGATCCCAGCTTACATTAATTTAAAATTCCACCCCTCTTCTTTCCCTTTCCTGATGCCATGATGACCAGGCAGCAATCAGATTGAGTTGCTCACTGCAGTGGGTTTGTCATACATTTTCAGTTGCTGTGTTTGCACACGTTCTTTTGGGGATACCACTCTTAGTTGTGGCTCTGCACATGTCTTCTCTGCCTGCTGCTCACGCTGCATCTCGGTGCAGTGAAACTGCGGATAGCTTGCTGTGCTGGAGGTGACTCGGGCTGCCCAGTCACGCTTAAGGGAGGCACCTGAGATTGAAGCCTCAGGCTGAGCCTGTGGTCCCAGTCCTCTCCCCCAACCCAGTGATGTCCAGGGATTACTTCTGGCGCTGCGCTCAGGAAATTACTCCTGGCAGCGCTGGGGTCCATATGGGATGCCGGAATTGAACCTGGGTCAGCCATGAGCAAGGTGTGTTCCCTACCTGCTGTACTTTTTCCAACCCCTAAGTCCCCCTTTTAAAAAGATCTTTTGCAGCTAATATACATGGGAAGTTGATCAAATGAGAAATAAAATCTTTCTCACTTGTGAGAAATTGGTAAGAGACTAATGATTTCCCGCCCATCAAATCCACTCCTTCTTGAGTAGCCCCAGAGTTGAAGAGAATGTTCTGTCTGATTTCTTACCTTCCGAAAAGCGACTGGGCTTGGCAAGGGCTTTGACAACCGAAGTCCTGGGTTTAAAATGGACTTTATATCTTCCTTTCTGACTTCGGGTAGTTTATGCCACTGTCTCTATTTAAAAACAAAAACAGTATTTTAGGGCAGTTGTTTCTTTACGCTCTTATGTGAGTTCCCAGGTTTGATCCCTAAGCACCAAATTCTACCCCCTCCCTCACCCCTAGTTCCCGGCAGCGCTTTTGAACATGGTCCTCAATAACAACAGCAGGAAAAAAAAATACTTAGAGTGCTTAGAAGACTAGTGGGTTCAGTGCCTGTGTTCTTGGCTTATTTCCTTGGCATGCTAATTGTATTAAGGGCTGACTTCCCAGCCTTGAATTGATGGTACAGAACTATTTGGCGTCTACTGGGCAGTTTGTATTTATGTTGGGGAGATTTTTTTTTTTTTTTACCACTTTTGATTAATTTGGCTATTTTCCATAGCCAATCCCTGATTCAGCAAGTATTTTTTTCCAGGGGTTTCTCCTGGCTCTGCACTCAGGAATTACTCCTGGCTGTGCTGGGGGCGGCGAACATATGGGATGCTGGGAATCGGAGCCCCGGCCCACGACCGCATGCAAGGCAAATGCCCTACCTGCTGGGCTATTGCTCTGGCCCCCTCAGCAAGTATTTGTTAAAACACATTGTTGTACGTCTTGAAATCTGGTAGGCAAGATATTCTGCTCTGGCTTCTCTAAGAAGACTCACTGTAAAAGGAGAAGCAGTTTAGTAAACTGAAGGACACCGTGCGGAAAACTCTGTGTGAGCACTTAACAGAGCATCTTTTTTTGAGACTGGAAGTGGAGAGGGCCAGGAAGGCGTCCTGAGAAGCTGGGTGTTAAAGCTGTGAGGGTATACAATGGGTGGGGAGGGAGGGCTTTCTGGGCAGAATGTTGGGTTCAGAGGCTTAAGAAGGCACCCAGGAGTCACTGAATTGCAAATATGGTTCAGTGTGTTAGCTGTTGTATGGGAGGAAGCAAGATGAAGCTGGGACTACGAGCAGTAGCTAATAGTTCTGTGCTACTGAGTTTAAAGTTCATCCTTGAAGCAGTTGAGACCATTTAAGGATTTTAAGCATGGATGACAGATGATATTTATGTTTCATCTGGCTATAGAGTGGGGGAGAATTGAAAAGGTATGAAGCTTGGAAACAGTTGAAGTATTTAAACTGGTGTTAGGGTTATCATCCCTTTGGTAACCTAGTGAAGCCTTTGAACCCCTTTGCAAAGTAAAATGCTTATGATAGAAAGTCAGTTGGATCTACAGACACTACCGTGAGAGTCTGTGTACTTGCACTGCAGTCTGTCAGGAGAGCAGAAATGATACCCCAGGGTCTTTCTTCCCTTCAGACTCTCCCACCGCTCTTGGTCGAGGGGTAAGGGGCTCTCCAGCCTCTCTGAGCCCCTTCCTGAGAGCTCTGGCCTCAGGGTCTCATTGCTTCCCGAGGCACCACCTCCAGACACCAGCACAGTGGGTTTAGGAGAGGGTTGGACTGGGAGGCGGGCTGTGGGGAGAGACAGCAAGATTTCGGCCTGGGCAAGAGGGCTAGGTGGTGTTGGTCCCATGTGGGGGTGGAGAAGTTCTGCTTACACAGATTTAGGTTTTGAAAAGTTTTTAATCCATTTATCAAGATCAAAGTGAAAATGTTGTACAGACAAGGCTAATGCATAGAGTTTGGTTTGGTAGAAGAGTTTATAGTCTGCAAGTCCGTTTTTCTTTTTTTTTTTTTTTTTTTTTTGCTTTTTGGGGTCACACCTGGCGACGCTCAGAGGTTACTCCTGGCTCTGTACTCAGGAATTACTCCTGGCGGTGCTGGTGCTTGGGGGACCATATGGGATGCCGGGGATCGAACCCGGGCCGCCACAGGCCGCCGGCGTGCAAGGTAAACGCCCTACCCGCTGGGCTATCGCTCTGGCCCTGTGTAGCTTTATTAATACAGCTTTTGTTGATTTATACGTGCAGCCTTATTCATGCAGCTTTTGTTGATTTATACATGCAGCCTTATTCATGCAGCTTTTTGTGTGTTAAGTTTTTAACTTGGTACATGCCAAGGAGTGTGGTTGCTCTGAGATTGTGCTTAATTGTATAAGAAACTGTCAAACCGTTTTTCAGAAATAGCCATGCCATTATGTATGCCCGTCAGTAGTGAGTGACAGTTTCTGTTGCTCAGCCTCTTCCTAGGCCATTTGTTTGTGGCCAGAGTGTTTGGGATTTGGGTGTTCTAGTAGGCGTGTAATGATAGCTCATTCTGATTGGTGGCTCTCAAGAGATGCAGGATGGTGAGCATCTTTCAGACGCTTTATTTACTATATATGCACACACATCCCTTTTTGGGTTTTGTTTTTTTCTTTTTTGGGCCACTTCCGGTGGTGGTAAGACTACTGTTCACTCAGTGGTTGCTTGGTGATGGGGCTTGGAGCCTGGGGCTCCAGGTCCTTTGAGTCCTGGAGTGACCTCTCAGTCCATCCTATGCATCATCTCTGAGTCAGTGTCTTTTTTCTTTTTCCTGTTTGGGTCACACCTGGCAATGCTCAGGGGTTATTCCTGGCTCTGCACTCAGGAATTATTCCTGGTGGTGCTCAGGGGACCATGTGGGATGCCGGGGATCGAACCTGGGTCAGGCTGTGCTCAGGAGTGATCCTGTCCAAGTTCATGCTATGGACTTAGGGGGCCGCATTTCACTATCGTGGTGCTAAAGATAAAGTCAGGTTGGCTGCAAAAAATACCTTACCTTGGCCCTTGTTTTCTTACTGTGTTTTAAGTTTCATTATTATTTTTTAAATAGTCCTCTGATTGTCAGCTGTATGTTTTGCAATCGTTTCCTCAGGCTGTAACTTGTTTTTCTCATTCTTTTGTGCTTAATGAGTATTTATGTACAACCTGATGACTTATTTATTTTTTGCTCTTTGTGTAATTCCTTGCTCTGCACTCAGAAATCACTCCTGGTGGTACTGCTTGAACCCAGGTTGGCCACATGTAAGGCAGATGCCTTAGCTGCTGTTCTATAGCTCCAACCACCACATGACTTTAAAAATAAGGATTCATTTGTGGTATCACCGCCAGTCTAGATCGACATAGTGCGTTTCCATCAACCCTGCAGGAGTCTTTTTGTTCCCTACTGTTGTTGACACCTTCAATCTATTCTGACCTTTACTATCTTAGATTAGTTTAGCCAATTTTTGAATAATGTAATGGATCTTATAGTATTTATTCTTGTGTTTGGTTTCTTTTTTTCATTGTGTGATTGTGAGACTCAACTACAGTTGTGTAGAATTACTGTTTGTTGTTTTATGGTAGCATATTTTATCCATTTTACTTTTGGGGGTCTGGTTTTCTGTGAAGTCAAGTTTATTGTGAACTTAAGGGATTTTAAGCATTTGAAATTTCAGTCAAAGGGAGTTGAGTTAGTTGAATTTACTCACGGAGCATTCTTTTAAAAATACAACTGTTTGGGGCTGGAGCGATAGCCCAGCGGGTAGGGTATTTGCCTTGCGGCCACCGCTATCGGCCAGGTTTGATCCCCGGCATCCCATATGGTCCCGAGCACCGCCAGGAGTATTTCCTGAGTGCAGAGCCAGGAGAAACCCCTGAGCATTGCTGGGTGTGACCCAAAAGGAAAAAAAAGAAAAAAGGAAAAAAAAACCCAAACCAAGCAACTATTTAACTTATTTTGTTAGTATGCTATGAACAATGTCACTGTCTTCCCGTTCATCATCGATTTGCTCGGCGGCACCAGTAAAAGCTCCATATGACCTGTCTCATGCAAGTAGAGTCCAAGGACACCTGCTTGCTCAGGAACATAAAGAGCCTCAAACCATTCCATCAGGTCATGGGAATGAGGTCTATAATTGTTACTGGTATCGGCATATCAAACACGACACAGGTAGCTTGCCAGGCTCTGGCGGTAGATACTCGTAGTCATCTCAAAACAGCATTTACTAATGAACCACACCGCAAGCGCACGCGAGATGGGCTGTGATAGGCTGGTCTGCTGGGTGGAGTTCTGGAGGGGGAAGTCCGGAATGGAAAATGGAGGTCCTCAGGAGTGAACAATAGATACATCTTAAATTGGTTTGAGTTATGTCGGTGGGGCTGGGGAGATGACTCAGGGCTCAGGTGCATACCGATGTCTGAGCCAGGTTCAGTTTCTGGTACTGCATGTGCCCTGAGCACTAAACCTGAGTAACCCCAGAGCATTGCTGGGTGTGGACCCATATCGAACCGAAAATAAAACTAAACTGATGCAGTTAAGGATTTTGTAATTAAAATGGAAGCAGTTGTTTTTTTTTTTTGGGCTGCACGACGATGTTCAGGACTTACCCAGACTCTGTACTCAGAAATCACTCCTGGTGGGCTCTGAAACCATTTGGTATACCGAGGATCAAACCCTAGATGGCTGCATGAAGGCAAGGGCATTCCCTGCTGTCCTATTGCTCGCCTGTTGTTCACTTTAGAAATCCCCACCGGCCAGAAAGGTGAGGCTGGAGCTCTTG
This sequence comes from Cryptotis parvus, assembly GCA_021461705.1. Classification (NCBI taxonomy): domain Eukaryota; kingdom Metazoa; phylum Chordata; class Mammalia; order Eulipotyphla; family Soricidae; genus Cryptotis; species Cryptotis parvus. Next base: position 11,711 of record JAJIBD010012579.1, on the reverse strand, counting down.
GCCCTTCCCGGAGTTGGAGAGCATGAAGCTGGTGATGGCTGGGGTACAGCAGGCACTGGGTGGTTCAGAGTTGGCTTTACCTTGAAGAACTACTTACACTTTTGTGGAAACGAAGGGACGTCAAAGAATATGGTTTTGATAAGGTCTTATTATGCAGTGGTTTTTTTTTGAATTTTATACCCATTTTAGACAACAAGCAAAGCTCATGCTCAGTTTTGGTTCCAGTGTTCCAACACCCATCCCTCCACTCAAACCTACTCCCATCACCAATGTCCCCACTGCCCCCCCCCCCGACCCCAACTACTTGCGGGTTCGTATCTTTCCCCATCCTACCTTTTCTAAATCATAGAATGAGTACATTAAAGAATAACTGTTTCCACTAGTTTGATTGGCGCGGCCGCGTTAGGGGCCCTGGTCAGCGCCTGAGAGCAAAAATGGCCGCTAATGTGGTTGCTGAGGTCTCATCCGGCTGCTTTCAGGGACCCCCAGAGGTGATGGGCCAGCACCCAGAACCCATCTATCCTCCTGGGGGCGCCATGGTCAGCTGAGCTAGGGGAGAGCCGAGTTCCAGCTCCCCCAGCTGCGTCTGAGGCTCTGTATGCTATGGCTGGTCGCCCCAGGGCAGCTCCTGGGTGGGGCTACCCAGCTCAGACAAATGGAGAGGGGAAGGGGTGACCCCAGCTCCATCTGATGAATTCCGGTGATTCCCGCTTGGGAGCTGCCTACCAGGGCTTGAACTCGTTTGCTTGTTAATCTGGGCTTGAATCAGCGCCCTCCTGGGTGGGCTCTAATATGCTGCAGCATCCGGACAGCGAAAATGGCCGCAAATGTGGTGGTGAGTCTCATCCAGCTGCTTCTGGGAAACCCCAGAGGTGATGGGCCAACACCAAAACCCATCTGTCCTCCTGGGGGACCCATGGTCAACTGAGCCAGGGGAGAGCCAAGTTCCAGCTCCCCCAGCTGCGTCTGAGGGCTCTGCATGCTATGGCTGGTCACCCCAGGGCAGCAATACTACTACAGTGTTTTTAGTGATGAAGTTTCAGTTGCTTTGTTCTCATAAACTTTTTGCTAATTTCTCCTTGTCTTCTCCTCCTCCTCTTGTCTTCTCCTCCTCCTTTGTTCTCTCCACACTTAGTCGTCAGGGGCTCCTCATGACTTGTTCTCTGGGTGTTACTTCCCATAGATGTGCAGATGGAGCTGTGTGTGCTGCATAGTGTTTCCTGCATTGCCAACATGCTCGGAAGGCTTTGAAAAATTTCTCCACCCCATTTGTTTTATATTGAGACATGGTTTACAGACCATTGAAACTATACTTTTAAAGTGTACGATTTATTGATTTTAGTATATTCATAAAGTTATGCAGTCTTCATTGTCATCTAATTTCAGGGAATGTTAACATAAAAAAAATCTTCTACCTATCAAGTATCATTCTATATTATTTCCTGATTCTGGTAGCTTGAGTGTTTTAAGTTTTGTGGGGTTCATACCCAAAAAGGTGCTCAAGGGCTGCTACTGACTCCATGCTTAGGAATCTGATGGTGCCCTGTGGGCCATCATGGCGTCTGGGCTCTCCTGTGCTCTCCATTTCTAGTTTTAAATTAAATATTTTTCTTTGGGCAGTTTTGGGCTTGGAACCTGGGTCTTGCTCATGCAGGCAGGTGCTCTGAGCCACATCCTTGGTCCTGTTTTTAATTGATTTTTTTTTTTTTTTTTTTTTGCTTTTTGGGTCACACCCAGCAATGCTCAGGGGTTACTCCTGGCTCTGCACTCAGGAATTACTCGGCGGTGCTGGGGACCATAGGATGCCAGGATCAACCCGGCCGGCGGCGGGGCAGCCCTACCGCTGGGCTATCGCCCGCCCATGATTTTCTGATTCCAAACACAACATAAACGGGATAATAAAATAGATGAGTATTTATATATGGTTCCTTTCATGTAGCATGTTTTCAGGGTTTATCTGTACTGTAGCATGTATTCATTCATTTCTTTTTTTCACTTTGTTCTGACAGTTCTTCGGGACTATGTCATTCCCTGCAGGGCTCAGGAGACCATGTAGTGTGCTAGCTATTGACACCAAGGCCTCTCACACCGGAGTCGCATGTTACCTCCTGAGTCACATCCCTGGTCTAGTACCTCATTCTTTAAATGATTGAATAATACTTTATTCTTTGGCCACATTTTGTTTGATCACCTTATATTCAGATTGTTTCTACTCTTTGGTTATTATGAATAATACTGTGAACATCTATGTAGCAATTTTTGTGTGAGCAACTGTTTTCATTTATATGCCTAGAAGGAGAATTGCAGGGCCATAGAGTAATAATACTGTGTTGCTTTTACTGTTTTCTTTAGCACCATGTACTCATTTATGAGGCATTATGTGCCCCTATGGCCTTGTGGGTAACTCTTTTTATGGGATTCATAGGTTTGTTATTACCATTTTACACCAATATATGGAGTGTTTTGATCTCTTCATTTTCTTTTTACTTTTGTTTTGGCTGGGGGAAGGAGGTGGTCACACCTGCCTGTGCTCCGGTATACTCTGGCTTGGCACTCAAGGATCACTCTTGGCAGCCTCGGGTCATATGGGTTCTGAGGTCGAGCCCACTAGGCCACTTTCAGAGCAAGTGCCTACCCACTAGAGTACCTCTCTTGCCTACTTCTTTTCTCTATGTGCTTGTCAACACTTGTTAGTGTTTATCATTTTTATTACAACCATATTGGTGGGTGTGAAGTATTATCTCATTGCCACAGGTTTTGATTTGCATTTGGTAATGATTCCTGATACTGAGCTTTCTATCTATTTATCTATCTATCTATTTTGCTTTTTGGGTCACACCCGGCAGTGCTCAGGGGTTTCTCCTGGCTCTGCACTCAGGAATTAGTCCTGGCGGTGCTCGGGGACCATATGGGATGCCGGGGATTGAACCCAGGCTGGCACAGGCTGGCCGCGTGCAAGGCAAATGCCCTACCCCGCTGGGCTATCGCTCCAGCCCCTCTGAGCTTTTTATATACCTGTTATATCAGGAGAAATGACTTTTCAAATCCTTTGTCATGTTTCATTTGGGTTATATCCTGTTATTGGTGGTAATGCTTTTTGTATAATATATGTGTGTTATACAAAAGAGTGTGTTATACATATTTATCTGTATGTATATATGCGTGTATATACATACATATAAATATATATAGACATATGTATATCTGTATATATAGATATACATATATTGGTACTATCCAAATGTATATGTTTGGATAGTACTTATAGACACATGATTTGCAGGTATTTTCTCCCATCCTGTTTTTTTCCCTTTGATTTTGAAAACTGTTCTGAAGCAAGTTTTCATTTTAAAAATTTTTATTGAATCACCATGAATTACAAAGTTAGAGTTATTCATGATTTTTTTTTCATTTTTAAAAATTACTGCACTCAGTAATTTGGGTTTCTCCCTGGATCTGCATTCAGGAATTACTGAGTGCAGTAATTTTTAAAATTAAAACTTACTTTTAAAAATTAAATTTTTTTTTTTTTTTGGCCGTGGGTTTCTCCTGGCTCTGCACTCAGGAATTACTCTGGCGGTGCTCGGGGACCATATGGGATGCCGGGATCGAACCCAGGCCGGCATGGGCGGCACGTGCAAGGCAAACGCCCCTACCCTCTGGGCTATCGCTCCGGCCCGCTATTCATGAATTTTAGGTGTACTACATTACACCGTTTTTTAATACTGCCAACTGTGAAAAGTTTAAAAATTTTGGTGAGGTCCATTTTATCTTTTTTTTTTTTTTTTTTTTTGTTATTTGTACTTTTGCTGTTAGAGCTGACAGTATTACCTAATCCAAACCCCGAAGGGTTTGTGTGTGTGTCTGTGTGTTGCACGCGGTGTGTGTATGCTGTGCGTGCATTTGCATGCACACCAGTGATGCTCAGCTGGTTATGTGCTCAGGAATTACTCCAGGGATTGCTTAAGGGGATGATGTTGGGGTTTGAACCCTAGATGGCTGCTTGCAGGAAAAGTGCCCAACCCACTGTACTCTCTCTCCAGCCCCTCTAAGCTTTTATTCATTCATTCATTCATTCATTCATTCATTCATTTCATTCATTCATTCATTCATTCATTCATTCATTCATTCATTTATTTATTATTATTTTTTTTGCTTTTTGGGTCACACCTGGTGATGCTCAGGGGTTTCTCCTGGCACTGCACTCAGGAATTACTCCTGGCTGTGTTCGGGGACCATATGGGATGCCGGGGGATCGAACCCGGGCTGGCTGGGCGGCTGGTGCAAGCCGGGCCTCCATTTTTTTTTTTTTTTGTCGGGGCAAGGCCTGGTGCAAGGCAAAGGCCCTACCCGCTGGGCTATCGCTCCGGCCCCCCCCCCCCAAGCTTTTAAATGGGGATTTTGGGGCTACAACTTGCTGTGGTGGGAACTATTCCTGCCTCCTGTGGCTTGCTGGGGATTCAGCTTGGGCCGCAAACACCTTAACTCCGGTGTCGCTCTCTTACGCAGAGCTTGCTTTTCTAATGTTCTTAGAATTTTAGTCTTTGTATTTAAATCCTTTAATTTTTTAATAGTACAATTATAGCTTCATCCTTTAGCAGGTCGACATCTAGTTATCTCCACCCGATTTACATAAAACTTTTTCACCATTAATTTGGTTAAATTTTACTTGTATAGGGGCCGGAGTGATAGCACAGAGGGTAGGGCATTTGTCTTGCATGCGGCCAACCCAGGTTTGATCCCCAGTGTCACATATGGTCCCCAAGCATCACCAGAGTAATTCCTGAGTGCAGAGCCAGGAGTAACCCCTGAGTATTGACGAGTGTGACCCAAAAAAAAAAAACCCCAGTTACTCGCTCCAGTGAACGTGTGCTAATAAAATCTCATCAGTTAGAATCATAGCAGTCAGCATATTCTAATTGATATCAGGAGCACTTTGAATGCACATAAAATGATTTGAGTGACTTCAACTTTCTGTTGTATGATACATAATAATGCTAGTGGTGGAGTAGGAGAGAAGTTATTATATACAAAGGGATGTTGGCCAATGTATTGCCCAGAACCAAATCTAGCTGAAGAACTAAGAATTTTTCTTTTTAGGGGGTTCATACCTGGTGATGCTCCTGGTTCTGCACTCAGGAATTACTTGTGGTGTTGCCTGGGAACCATGTGGGATACCAGCTATCAAACCAGGTCAGCTGCATGCAAGGCAAACACTCCTCCACCCACTCTCTATTGCTCTGGCCCAAGAACTGAGAGTTTTTAAAAGAGAATAAGTTTCTTTAATATTTGAAAAATATTTATGGAAACGCTGTAAAATACAAATCTTTGTTTATAGTTTAATGGAAACAGTCTAACTCATTCATTTACTTAACTGTTGATGACTGCTTTGAAACTTCAGTGGCAGATTTGAGTAGTTATGACAGAAACTAAGTGGTTTTAAAAGCACAAATGCTTACAGATAATATATGCCAGCCTCTGCCTTAGGGTTTAAGCTCCTGGATCTCAGTAAAGGCTAAGATTACAAAAAAAAAGGTGCCTGTTTGCTGCACAAAGTATTGTATTTAAGACGGGATGTATGTGTATCACAGCTGGTTTTGTTTTTTTTTTTTTTTTCCAAATTTGATAGTACTTTGCTCTGGAATGACTTGCTTTGACAGTTGTAGCCTGAATTGGACACCCAGGCTTTATTTCATTCTAAGTGCTGAGTTTGACTAGTCCATTGTATTTGACACTTTGAAAAGCACTTTTCTTATTGGCTTGTATTAAAATTTGCTTTTGAGAAGCTACTAATTGTCAGTTTCAGACTGGACAGATTGAGGCCAGGTAAAGCCTGCAGGTGCCTGTCAGGCAGCAGTGAAGTTAAAAATCACCTGCTGTCAACATCAGAATTTTATTACCATTTTCATTTTGGAATAAATGAAGAATCATTAGATTCTTGGAACTGTAGCCTTGATTGGGAGAACTGGGTAGTCCGCTTCTGGAATATTCCCTTGTCTTTTGTAGGCTCATCATAAGTGACTCTACTAACCTCATTCTGGCGGGTTAAAAAAATATTTTTCCAGTAAGTTTTTAATTAGGAAATGCAGAAATAGAACTGCCTGAGTTGTCATAACTTAAGGTCGCTAGAGAACTTTTAAACTGGGGAGGGAGCTGTCTAGCTTTAGAATGACTCCTTTTCTCAATGAAGACTTGTTTGAAAAAAGCAGGGCAGCATGTTTGCTGCCTTCCTGCAGTTAGTCTCGGTGTCATCTGAAGCCGAGGACAGTCGTAGACATGGATGGGACTGGTGCGGAAGCTGTCGGCTTCAGTCTTTAAGCTTCTGTTTGATATGGAGCTTTCATAACGATCTGGTTTTGACAAGTGAATTTCTTCAACATCGTGTTTCCCTGTAGAAGTAGGTTTTTAAATAAAAAATCAATTTCAAGGGTTTGACAAGTCTTAGGACATATCAGCCAGCTGTGTTATATTATTCAGGTAATTAAAATAAATGCCTTGTGAGTTGAAATGAAGTAACTCAGATTCTACATTCTTACTGTTAGTTGATGGCCAGAAAGTTGGCGTGAAGATGAAGGATGGGAGAGATGGGGCGGGCGACGAGTGTAGGTGCGAGTCTTCCTGGGAGGCCGGAGCGTAGGCGCGCTGTGTGAGTCTTCCTGGGGGGGCCGAGGAGCGTGGCGCGCTGTGTGAGTCTTCCTGGGGGCCGAGGAGGCGTAGGCGCGCTGTGTGAGTCTTCTGGGGGCCGGGGCGTGGCGCGTGTGTGAGTCTTCCTGGGGGGGCGGGAGCGGGCGCTGTGTGGTCTTCCTGGGGGCCGGGGCGTAGGCGCGCTGTGTGTCTTCCTGGGGGCCGGGGCGTGGCGGCGCTGTGCGAGGGTCTTCCTGGGGCCGAGGCGTAGGCGCGCTGTGTGTCTTCCTGGGGGCCCGAGGGCGTGGCGCTGTGGAGTCTTCCTGGGGGCCGAGGAGCGTGGCGCGCTGTGTGTGTCTTCCTGGGGGCGGGGGGGCGGGCCTTGTCTTGCAGGCCTCCCCTTCTCCCTCTTCCTGTCTTTCTCTCCCCCTGCCCGCTTTCGGCTGAGGAGGGACAGACATGGTGATCCATAAACCCGTATATAACTCAGATCGCATTTTCCGTTATTCTGTAGTTTTGTTTCTGGGCCACACTGGTGGTGTGCAGGTCTAACTCTTGTCTCTGCACTCAAGGGTCATTCTTGGCGGGCTTTGGGGGACTTTATGGCGTGCTGGGGATAGAACTTGGTTGGATCTGTGCAAGGCAAGCACCCTACCTGTTCGGCTATTGCTTTGACCTGTGGCATTTGCCATTTAATGGTTGGGTGGTTGTGTCAGTAGTATTTTTATTGTAATTCAAAACACTTTGTCTTGTTCAAGATGAAATAGGTTGTGCTAATAGGGAACATGTTCTGAAGGGGAACTGCCAGGTTCTTGCTCTTCCTCTTCCTCTGATTGTATGATGTAGGCATGGTGTGTGCCTGCTGTATTCCCTCTCTCCTCTCTGATGGCGTGATGTAGGCGTGGTGTGTGCCTGCTGTATTCCTCTCTCCTCTCTGATCGTGTGATGTAGGTGTGGTGTGTGCCTGCTGTATTCCTCTCTCCTCTCTGCTGATCACGTGATGTAGGCGGTGTGCTGTGTTCTCTCTCCCTCGCGGTGAGGGTGTGGTGTGTGCCTGCGTTCCTCTCCTCTCTGATTGCATGAGTGGCGGTGTGTGCTGCTGTATCCTCCCTCCTGATGCGTGATGTAGGCGTGGTGTGTGCCTGCTGTATTCTCTCTCCTGTGCTGATGTGGCGTGTGTGTGGCCTGCTGTTTCCTTTCTCCTCTCTGATCGCTGATGTAGGCGTGGTGTGTGCCTGCTGTATTCCTCTCTCCTCTCCGATCACGTGATGTAGGCTGGTGTGTGCCTGCTGTATTCCTCTCCTCTCTGATCACATGATGTAGGCATGTGTGCCTGCTGTATTCTTCTCTCCCCTCCTGATCACATGATGTAGGCATGTGTGCCTGCTGTTCCTCTTCCTCTGATCACATGATGTGGCGTGGTGTGTACCTGCTGTATTCCTCTCTCCTCTCTGTCACATGATGTAGGCGTGGTATGTGCCTGCTGTATTCCTCTCTCTCTGATCATGTGATGTGGCATGGTGTGTGCCTGCTGTATTTCTCTCTTAGATGTGGCATGATGTGTGCCTGTATTCTCTCAGATCTATCATTAGCGTGATGTGTGCCTGCTGTATTCATCTTCCTCTGAATTTAGGCTGTCGTATTCCTCCTAAAATGTAGGTGTGGTGTTTGCCTGCTTTATTCCTCTCCTCTGATATGTGGGCCTGGTGTGTTTGCTGTTTCCTCTCCTTGATACAGTCGGCCTGGTGTGCGCCTGCTGTATTCCCCCTCTCCTCATTGCTGCTCCCTATTACTAGCCTGCTGCAGGTACTTATGAAATGGCTTTTTGGGTTTGTTTCATGTTGAACAGTGAATCATTAGAACTTTACATTCACCCTGGGCACAGCCCAAGTAGGCTTAACTGTAGTAGTGGTTTACTACTTCTGATCCTTGAGTAGCTTATCTGGAAAGATGATAGAAACACAACTGTAACTCCTAGTATACAGAAACAGAATGGCTTTATTTCAGTTGACACTGTTTTTGGGGAGAGGGCTGTTCCCAGTAACATGTAGCTCAGTGGACTGAAGGGTTGAATAGGAGAATGCAGAGCTGCTGGGTCACCAAGGACACACCCAGAGGTGCTTGGCAGCCTCTCTAGCCTCATCACCAGCTTATTTGCTACTCCCGTACCAGCTCTGCAGTCCTCAGCTGAGAACTTTGGAGTCAGTCAGGGAAAGCTTCTGGAAGTGGCTAAGGAAGGATAAAGTGAGATTCACGATCACGATCACGATCTTCCCGTTGATCATCTATTTGCTAGAGCGGGCACCAGTAATATCTCCATATGTCCTGTCTCTCATGCCAGTAGAGCCAGGGGCATCCGCTTGGCTACAGGAACATAAAGAGCCTCAAACCATTATATTAGGTCATGGGAATGACCTAATATAATTGTTACTGGAATTTGGCATATCAAATACAACACGAGCAGCTTGCCAGGCTTGCCGAGCGGGAGGCAAACTCTTTTAAACACCTCTCAAATAAAGCATTTATTGATGAACCGGGCGCCGCGGCGGGCCGGGCTGATGGGCCGGTCTGCTGGGTGGAGTTCTGACGAGAGGGAAGTCCAAATGTGGAAAATGGTGGCGCCCGTGGGAGTGAGGGTGGTGGTCTGGCTTGTTGTGAGGCTCTGCCGGGTGGTGGGCCAGGGCTAGAACCCGCCATGCCTCCCGCTGCCTCATGGGCTGTGCAGGGAGAGAGGAACAGCTCTGCCCCATGTCTGGGGTCTCTGCAGCTACCTGGGCGGATTGAGGAAAAACTGCTGCAGGGTGGGTGTCGATGATCTGGGCTGTGATGGGCTAGTCTGCTGGGTGGGTTCTGAGGGAAGTCAAATGTGGGTGGGCGCCGTGGGGTGTGGGGGTGGTCTGGGTGGGGCTCTGCCGAGGTGGTGGGCCAGGGCTAGAACCCGCCATGCCTCCCGACTGCCTCATGAACGGCTGTGCACAGGGAGAGCAAGGAACAGCTCTGCCCCATGTCTTTTGGCGCGGCGGTGATCAAAAGTGAGATTAATAAAGAAAAACTTAAGTGTCGAACTTGGAGTGAGTCAGCATGTCTGGAGTGAATCAGCAGAGCTATTTTGTGTTTGACAGAGAGGTCTGGGCATTGGGACGCAGAACAAATCCCTTGCTTTCATAGCGTCTTGTGAGGGTGGCACAGATAATAGGTAAGTACTACACTTCAGGTGACAGAGGGTGCAAGTAGGGGCGAGTGGGAAGTGGCAGAATGACTTCAAAAAGAGCCACAGTGATTAGTTCAAATCTGGCTTCTGAGATCACTGGGAAGGTGGTCTTCGTAGGGAGATTGCCAATGGGCTGTAATAGGGAATTCGGCATGGAAAAACCATAACACAGGGAGTTTAGGCAGTTCCTTTCCCCAGTTGTCTGTCATTGGTTTTTCTTTATTTTCCTTGTGTGTGTGTTGGGGGCACCCCTGGCAGTGCTCATGGCTTATACACCTGCCCTGCTCGATCAGATGTACCTACCTGTCGTTTGGGGGAAGGCTTGGCCAAGCACTCTACTCTTCTGTAGTATATCTCTCTGATCTACTTTTTTGCCTTTTGGGGGAAGAAAGTTTTTTGCTATAAATATTTGGAATATATCAACAAGAAGCAGGGAAGAAGGAATTCTGCTTCTAAGAGTGCTTGAATTTAGTGTGGCTGCTTTTGATTTTGGTGATTCTTTCCCATTTTATTACTACAGATTTGAAAGGTATAAATTATTTCTGAGGTGTGCTGGGGTTTTAAGGTATAAATTATAGATAGATGAGGCACATCATTAGACACTAAAGTTGTCACTCATTGTGGCAGAGCTCAAAGTATTAACTTTCTTGGCAAAGGTGGGCTTTGAAAAAAGCTTGGCAGTTTTCTGCCTTGGCCTTATTAGAGTTTTGTACAAGGTCTTATCAGTTTCTATAGCAACAGTTTTCTTGAGTCTATTGTTAATGCTCAGTTTTTCTTCCTTGAGAATACTTCACCTTTCTTCCTGGACATGTGGACTACAAGTACTCTCGTGTGTAGTTTGCCCCATTCCTTACACATTACCTAGTTAAGATTACTTTGGATACAAGGAGCATTCCATTAAAGCTTATTTAATAAAGGGAGAATTTATACAAGAGCCCCGTCCATTGATTCAACAAGCATTTACTGAACTGTGCACTCGTGCCAGACATTGTTCCGGTATTTCAGGATGCCGGAAATCTCCCCGAAGCAGAGAGCATAGTGTCCCTGTAAACTGCATCGAGACTTGTCTGGTGGTTGGGGATTCAAAGCTGAGGACCTTAATAGCACACAAGCCTCAGACTTGAGAGAAGTATCACCGTCACCGGGAAACTGGATAACATACAATCTTCTGGGCCTATGGGGTTAAATGATACTGCTGGTAAGTTCTAGCGATAGGGAAACTGAGACTGCTTCACTTCCACTGGGCACCCATACTTTTAGAACTTTCAGTTGGATTCTTCTCGGACTGCATATGGATGTTTTCTTTTGGTGTCACACTCGGGCTGCTCCTGGTGGTGCACTGGGGGAAATGGTGGTGCCAGAGCTGAAACCTGCCCCTCTGACACGCGACAGCTTGTGCTCATCAATCAGCTTCCCGATTGCTGTGCGGATGTTTTCGAATTCTCCGCCAAGGGGGTCTGATGTGTAGCTCGCATTTTGGCAAGGGGTGGGTGATGGTGATGGGAGGGTGGGGCCACACTGGCTGTGCTCAGGGTGTAAGGATAAATCCTGGTAGGTTGGGGGAGGGGGCCATATGTGGTGTTGGGACTGAACTCTAGGTCAGCTGAGTGCAAGGCAAGTGCCTTACTGTGGTACCAGCTCTCTGGTCCCTGATGTACATCTTTCATTTAAACAGGTTTTCTGGTGGTGTTAATCTTAAAGGATGTGGCGGTAGAGACTTTAAAGCATGGCCAATAAGACACGACCTTGTTGGTAGAGACTTTAAAGCATGGCTAGTAAGGCATGACTGTGTTGCTAGTTAACTGTTACACTTTAGTTTCTTTTGCTACTTTCTCTCTCTCTCTCTCTCTCTCTCTCTCTCTCTCTCTCTCCTCTC
>JAJIBD010012578.1:0-57487 GCA_021461705.1 Cryptotis parvus | reverse complement strand
TCAGTTTGTTGCAACTAGAATGATCATTACAGTGTATAAATGTGAAAGATCCTTGGAAGGACTTGGTCCTAAAATCCATTATTGTCTAAAGATTATCATGTGCCCGCCAGCCCATCTTTGTGTCTGGAAAGTCTCTCTTCTGGCAGTTGAATGTGGTGGCTGGGGCTTCGAAGCCATGCCCACCAACATGGAGTCTGAGGAATGGGTGGAGGAGCCCAAATCCCGCTCCAAGTCCAGCCAGTGTGGCCCCATGCATGCTGAGTGAGCCCTAGGAGCTATGTAGGACATGGCCAGGGCTGTCCAAGCCTTTACCGTCCTCCAGAACTCCATGGGCAGCTCCATATGAGGCCGAGTTGCGCAGCTGTGGGTCTGGAAAGTCTCTGCAATGTAGTTTTAAGGTGTAAATGTGGTCGTGGTCTTTGAGTTACTTTTCCAGCACTCACTGTGCAGCAAATGGGGCAGACCCAATAAAGGTTCTGTCACCATTGATTTCAGCTCTCATGAAACTCTCTTCCCAGTTCCAGTTAACTTGTTTGCTACATGAAGAAGGCTTTGGAGTCCAGAAGACCTCAATTATTCTATTAATTAATTGATGAGTCAATCAATTAATTAATAGGCAATTTATAGTAATTAATCAATTAATTAATCAATCAATAGGAAACTGAATCTATATGCCAGTAACACATTTATACTGTGTTTCTGAGGCATATTATCAGGGTTACCGATTAATTCAAATTTAGGTAGGGTCTCTTAACACATGCAGGTTTTGACCTGTTATTTCCTAACTGTGTCTGTTTATCAGCATCTTTGTAAAGAAGTGATTGCTTTTTGATTGATATCCGTGGCTGCTTTATCTCCATTGTCCACGCCTTTCCATCAGTAAGGGTCACTGCAATATCAACACAAGATGACATTGCGTTGTCAACACCATTACTCAAAATCATTACATTCTCCTATCCCTGTAGCAGAAGCCAATGTGGATAAAGTATTTCACTAAAGCAGTGTTGCTCAGCCCGAACCATGCGACCCTCTCTTAGGGGCTGAGTCCAGGAGGCGTGGCAGATAATCCACAGGTGAAAATTATGTCAATAGAGGGCAGACAGGTAGCATATAATATTTCTTTGAGAAGTTGATGTCATTTTTGTTGTCTGATTCTCTGTAATAAGCCTGAGTTTATCTTGGGTTTGGAATTGTTACTTTTCCTGATTATGATAGTTTATGATAAGCCTTGCTGTGAGGTTCTGAATATTTGATCGATGATTATATTCTCACATTTTTATTATTTTTGGAAATTACAAAATTTATTTCTTTTGTTCTCATTAAAAAAAAACAATAGAGGGCTGATGCTTGAGCCATCAGTCAAGTTGTAAGATGGGGGAAACACAGGACCAAAACATGATGGAAAGGGAACCACAGTCAGAAAAAGTATGAGAAACACTGCCCTAAAGGGCTAGGACTAGAAGGATAAATGTGTAGGCAATGAATAAGAAAGTTTCTGTCCATTCAGGAATAGTGTTTATTTAGTAATAATTAAGCAATACTAATAAAAGATCATTTTAGGCAGTAAAGCGTGTGTGGGTGTGTATGTGCAAAGAAAGATCTGAGGTGGGAGGCCTGCGTGGGACGACTCAGAACTCCAGATCTAAACTAAGCATGGGGTTCAAGGCACTTGAGTAAATTACTCACAAATTACTGCTTTGTTCTTCTCTTTCACTAGTTGTTAATTTTAATGTATGAATTACCCTGAGAATTAATCTTAAAAATACATTTTAAATTAAAACACATCACCCCAAAAATCTCTCCTAAATCATATTTTCCCTTTTTTTTCTTTTACTTATTTGGACTCATTTCTTTTACTTTCATATGGACTCATCTGATCTATTAAAGTCATAATTACTTTATACAGGCAATTTTTTATTCAGTGTTGTTTCATCCCAACAGGCTTTGTAAAACTGATTTCATGTTCTTGTTAGACTTGAATGAATATTTTTAGTGGCTGTGATGACCTGTTCCTGCAGGGTCTGGCAGTTAAGCTTTTCAAATATTTCATGGTAATAAATAATATAAATTAAGACAATAAAATTCCTTTTTAGAGAGGGACTATGCTTATAAAACTTTTATAAGCAAAACCTGTAAGTGAGACATTAAAGTGTCAGCTAAGACAAAGACTTGAGAAAGTGTGAAATTGTGGGAAAGATCAAAAGGGAGAAATTACTGAGACAATGGAAAGTGAGTGGGAAAAGGAGTCACTGTTCATTGCGCTTCACTGTTGATCATCTTATAGTTCCCCATAGTTTTTCTTTGATATATTTAATGCAATATATTTAATATATATGCCTGTTAAAGGAGAGAGAGAGAAAGAGAAAGGAGGGGGGGGGGGGGGGGGGGGGGGGAGGGGGGGGGTGGGGCCTGGGGGGGGGAGGGGGTCAACCCAAAAAAAAAAGAAAAGAAAAAATTGTTCTTGATAAATGGCTGAATTATTTCCAGAAGAATGTCTTCTTGATTTTGTCTTCAGCATAAAATATATCAATTCCTCCAAACATTATTAGTAGCATCTATATATCAAGGGTAGCATCTATATATATTAAGGCTCGGCCAGCCCCTGGCCGAGTCCAAAATTGCTCCTAGGGCTTACTCCCCATGTGCGGGAGGAGGGGCCATGCTGGCCGTACTCGGAGTGGGAATTTGGGCTCCTCCGCCCTTTCCTCCACCTCCATGCCAGTTACACTGGAGGAGAGACATGCCAGACCCACAGCTCTGTCAACCCCGGAAGAGATCCAGAACCAACCACTCTAGACCTACTGCTGTGCCACTTGGCCCTATGTGGAAACAACCCATGGAGCTGACCTCCAGTGTTTGGTAAGGGGTTTGGCCGTCCCTGGCTGAGTCCAACATTGCTCCAAGGGCTTGCTCACATGTGCAGTGGAGGGGCCATGCTGGCTGGACATGGAGGCGGGGATTTGGGCTCCTCCGCCCTTTCCTCCACCTCCATGCCAGCTACACCAGAAGAGAGACATGCCAGACCCAGAAGAGAGACATGCCAGATGCACAGCTCCGTCGGTTCACAGCCGTTCTGCGGCCATGGGACAGTCTTAGATAGTACTAGATATTAGGATTGGGTCCTTACCAGGATCTTTCATATTTATGCACTATATACAACACGAGGCAGGTTCTAGTTTTGACCCGTCATCCCAGTGAGCCTAGCAGGAAGCCAGAGCAACCCCCACACCATGAGGTCAGTCATTTTCAACATCCAGACGCCACAGCTCCTCACAGCTCCACCCAAGAGAAAACGTGATCTTTCCCCTTTGAGTTTCATCAGTAAATGCTCCAGATGAGAGCCTTCTACTCAGAGTATACCACCTACATGGCAGAACCTGGCAAGCTACCCATGTTTTATTTGATATGCCAAAAAACAGTAACAATTATGGACCTCATTCCCATGACCTGAAGGAATGGTTTGAGACTTTTCCTGTTCCTAGAGCAAGCAGATGCCCCTGGGGTACACTTGCTTGCAACAGGACGTATGGAGGCATTACTGGTGCCTGCTCGAGCAAATCGATGAACAATGGGAAGACAAGTGACAAGTGACATATATTAAGCAGTCATTAAGCGAACTCAATCTATCATAAGTATTAGAGTGAGGGAAAAGGACTGCTGAGTTGCTTTGGAAATGAAGAGAACATGGAGAGTCTATGCTGCTATGATATTTGCTAGCTGGATTATATCCTGCCGCATCTAGCTCTTATGTTATTGAGGTAAGAGTAATATATTTGAATTTGGAGAGAAAATAAAGTGGTGGAAGGCACTGCCTTGCAAACAGCCAATCTAGGTTTAATCCCTAGCATCTCATGATCCCCAAAAGGAGTTTTCCCTGAGCACAGAGCTAGGAGTAAGCTCTGAGAATGGCTTAGTGTGGCACAACCAAACCAAACAAAGCAAAATGTTAAAAAAATAATTTAACAGATTACTTTATATCCCCAGTGTCTCTTTTTTTTATCGATTTTTTATGTAAAAACATGCACCTACACATAGAGTCATTAAGAGTGGAATTTAATGATGCTGATTTTCAGAATTATCCATGCACTATTGTTGTCTCTGATGTTTACTCAGTTTTCCTGAAGTATGTATAGTTTCTTTTATTTCCTTCTTGCCTTACCCTTTTCATTGAGAAATAATGTCAAATAGCATAATAAAAAAAGATGTGGAGACCAGAGATTAAGATCCTCTATTGCTTCATATAACTAAATGAATTAAAAAAGGTATTTAGGCTTACACATATTTTAGATATACATGCATATATTTTATTTATAAATATATAATGTAATATATATTTAGCATCGAATTTTTTATTTTTTTAGTATGCAATATGTTTAATAAGATTGGTCTGTTTCTTAAATTAGCCACTGCTGGTCAAATTTCTTAATAGTGACACAAAAGTGATTCCATGATTAGGTTACATGTGTTGCATAATATTACATAATGTATAGCTTGATAGAATCATCAAAATCTATAAAAGCAGGAAAAAAATTCTGCCTCCTTAATCTTAATTTGAAAGCATTCTTTGCCACTTCATTTAAATTGAGATTGAGGAGCTATGCCTTTATGGGTAGTAGGTAAACACAGTAAAGACTCAGATTATTTTTATCCTGGAGTTACTTCAAAAGTAGTGATTTCTTAGTAGTAAATACTAAGTGGACTCTGAAATTTGGGTTCAAATTTTTCATATTACAAACTGAATTATCACACACTTTGTGGTATAGCTGTGATTTAGCAGCTTCATTCTTTATTGAAAACAATAACATAGAATGCATATTTTTTTTTTTTGAAGATTACTGAAATCTTATGTACATAAATATTAGCACCTCACACATATCACCATACCAAAAATCTATCATTGCTATTAAAAACAACTGAAATTTTGTATAACATTAGAAAAACTTAAATCCAAATTGTATTTCTTTCACAATATTTGTTTTGTGCAAACCCAAAGTTCCTAGAGTTCTGTGATGACTAGGTTGGATCCATGATGTTATTCTGAGGTAACTAAATGAATGGACCACTTGCTCTTTGGGCAACCATCCTACAGTAATTCAACTTACTTTAAAATAGCTGTTGATTAGCAGTAACTTTGTTTGGCAAGTACTTAGTAGCTGAGATTTTCTGAATTGGTGATTAAATACCAATATATGTTAGGTATTTTAAAGGACTGCAAAATGATTTCATATCCATCATCTCAATACAGATATGCTGGATAGACAACCACAATCCTTGCATGGAGGTGGGCAGAGATTATTTGTAGTTATGCATGAATATGTAATTAGATTCATCTATTTTAGTCAGAGAGGGAGTGGGAAGAGGGAGAGGTGGAAGGAGAGGGAAAGTAGTGCTTGATCTCATCTTGGAATACTTTGAAATGGTGGGAACAAATGATCACTATAGGCCATAATAAAGCTCTGTGATACTCATAGACTATTGTAGCAAGCTGTATGACGTTCATTTCTTGTGTGTGTTCAAAATGGTGTGTCAGAGTAACTTTTAACATGATGTATAGCTTGATTAATGTCATGCTCTAGAATTCAGGGCCAGTGAGATAGTGCAAAGGGTTGGAATGCATATGTGGCCTGTATATGATCCTGGGTTTGATTTCCCAATACTGTTTACCTTCAAGAAACTGCTAAATAGTCCTGGTGAACAACAATGCCATAGAAAAGGTTCACAAATTAAACAAAACCAACCCCAAATGAAATATGACTTAGAGATATAGAATATCACTTGACCACTTGACATTCCGTTGTCCATGATTTCCTTGAGCGGGCGCCAGTAACATTTCCATTTGACCCTATCATGTGCCAGTGTAGCCCAATGGCATCTGGTTGCTTCAGGAATAGGAAGAGCCTCAAACAGTTCATTCAGGGTCTTGACAAGGAAGTCTGACCATCTTGTAGGTGGGCGGCTACATCATCTTTTGACGTCCCGTGGGATCAGTAGTAACGGTCTGTCCAGGGGCGTCTCCAAATCACATTACATGTCCAGCCCATCTGATTTTCGATGCCTTGGCAGATGAGACAGCATCCCTGACTCTGGAACAGTGATGGACGTCAGAACTCCGGATTCCTTCTCTCACTTGAGTGAGGCACGATATTCCAAGCAGAACTCTTTCGATTCCTCTTTGGGAGATCAGAATAGCATTCTCATCCTGCTTTCATAGGGCCAGGTCTCTGAGGCGTATGTTAATGCAGAGAGAACAGTGGAGTCGAAGAGATGTGCCCTGAGCCGGAGGTTCTTTGTCCTTTTAGCTATTTCTTCGATGCTTTTTGAAAGCATTGCATGCCGCTCTCTTCCTTCTGTGCAGTTCAGGTTTTAGGTCGCTCATCATGTTGACTTCTCGACCTAGGTACACATAACTATGCATTCAGAGATGTTTGTTCCTTTGAGAGTGAATGGGGCCTCTGGAACTAGTTCATTTTTCATGAACATAGTTTTGTTGAGATTCAGCTGTAAACCTATCTTTCCACATTCTCAGTCAGAATATATGCTTCCAAATAATTGTTTTCAGATCTTGTCTTTTGGGAATAGTGTTGCAATGAGCATATGGGCACAGATATCTTGAAAATAATGCTATACCAGTAAAGATTGACATATATAACTAAAAACAAGCAGTGCTGGTGGGAATGTGAAGAAAAATGCACCTCCACCATTTTTGGTTTGAATGTAAACAGGTTTAACCTGTTTGGGAAACAATAAGTACACTACTTTAAAAACAAAAAAGTAAGAACTGGACTATCATATGACCCAGCAATTCTGCTTCATCTACATCAGGGACTCAAAAACACTCCTTCAAAACTAGTCTTTAAAGGTTCTATTGCAGGGACTCCACTAGAGGCATATTATAGTTTGGAATCAATGTTATTTTGTTCACCTGGAAATATTAAGAGCTATTTGGGTCTCCCAAAGAGGAATCGAAAGAGCTATGCTTGGAATATCACGCCTCACTCAAGTGAAAGAAGGAATCTGGAGCTCCGACCTCTGTTGCTGTTCCAGAGTCAGGGATGCTATCTCGTTTTCCAAGGCATGGAAAATCAGATGGGCTGGACATGTAATGCGATTTGGAGACAACCACTGGACTAGAGAGCATCACCTACTGGATCCCATGGGATGTCAAAAGATCACGTGGCCACCCATCTACAAGATGGTCAGACTTCTTCATAAAGACCCTGAATGAACAGTTTGAGGCTCTTTGTATTCCTGAAGCAACCAGATGCCATTGGGATACACTGGCACATGATAGGGTCAAATGGAAATATTACTGGTGCCCACTAGAGCAAATTGACCAATAATGGATGTCAAGTGATCAAGTGATCAAGTGTTCACCAACAGAAGAACTCTATAGGCAGTAAAGCAATATCAACCATTCATTATAAACTTTAAAGTGAGTAAGAAGCGTTTGTGTTATAAAATCTCAAACTAGGATAACCTAGTTGCAAACTAGCAAGTTAGTTTAACTTTCTTGGATACTGGCAGAAGACATTACACACTTGAACTGGAGACAAAAAGAATCTATCAGCAGGTATCATGAGTTTTTCTTGTGTGTGAGTCCCTTATACTACCCAACAGTCAACAGCAACACTGTAAACAATATAGAGGTGGGCCAGGTTTTTGCTTACAGCATTATTTGCATCACAGCTAAGGAACCCTAAGTTTAGCAAGCTCCAAGAAAACCTGCCTAAACTTTATCCCAAAGGGAGATATTAACTTTATTATGCAGGTCAGAAAATGCATCTACTCTCTGCTAGGTTATTTGCTATGCCCAGCAAATCAAAAGCTAGTTCTGGAAAAGATTTGTCACAAGATGTACAGAAATGTGACAAAACCATAAGGAATTTTATCTCAATAATGTTTACTAAAAAAAATCACCAAGTAGTGTTCAAATACAGTTTTAGCTGTGAAAAATCCTTACCATTGTAAAAAATTTATCATTGTAAAAAATGTATAGCCGTCAGTGCCTTGCAACATACCTCTGTCCCATTTCAGTTTCTGGCTAGATAAATGATTTTGTATATAGTAGAATCAGCCTCAAATTGAGTCCTCCCTTATTAATCACAAGAGATAAATATTCTTGTTTGAATCTTTAAAGCAGTAATGTTCAACTAGACTTTGTGAGAATTTTAATTTTTTCCGTCTGTTTCTAGATATAGCTAGAACTAATATTCCTGTAACGTATAGGGAAGAGTAAATAAACTATAAATAGAAGGAATATTGTATGTGTTTTAAAATTCCCACTATGTATGTTACTGAGATTATTTATGAGAACATTACCAATAATATGCAGGAAATGGAAATAGTAGTCCTAAAACTTTAATAATTTTCTTGAACTATGTGCTCTCTCTCTATATAAATACATATGTATATATATATTGCTGAATTTAAAAGATACCTTGTTTATAAATCAATGATAAATACTGTTATCATTGGGGCAGAGCTGCTACCGGCTCTCCCTGTGCCCAGCTGCTCACGAGACACCGGGAGGGATGGCAGGTTCTAGCCCTGTCCTGCCACCCCAGCAGAGCCCGGCAACAAGCCAGACAACCCACCACTCCATGAGGGCCGCCGTTTTCCACATCCGGACTTCCCTCTTGTCAGAACTCCACCCAGCAGAAGAGCTTATTACAGCCTGGCTTGCGCTGGTGCTTGAGGCCTCATGGTTCGTTAATAAATGCTGGATTTAGAGGTGACTACAGAGTATGCCACCCTCATGGCAGAACCTGGCAGGCCTCCTGTGTTGTATTTGATATGACAAATACCAGTAACAATTATAGACCTCATTCCCATGACCTGATGTAATGGTTTGAGGCTCTTTATGTTCCTGGAGCAAGTGGATGCCTTTGGGTTCTACTAGCATGAGTCAGGACATATGGAGATGTAACTGGTGCCCACTCAAGCAAATCGATGATGAACAGGAAGACAGTAATACAGTGATACAGTGATAAATACTGTTAGCAAAATATATTTGTATCTATAGGTTTAATAATATGAATCTCTATTAATCTGTATTTTTAATAAATCAATAATTCATTAAATTTTAACATCATGGCTACTGTTGGTGTCTAGTTATTTGAAGATATATTTTGTTTTTTTAGTTTTTTTTTGCCAACTGTTTAGCTATGTATTAAACAAATTGAAGTTATTCCTTCATCTAATTAAACTTTCTATTCACCTTACCTATGAAGATAATAACATGCATTTAGGTTTTGGTATGAGTAACTTAAGTTAAAATTAAATTTATAGGGGCCGGAGCAATAATAGAGCAGGGAGGGTGCTTGCCTTGCACATAGCTGACCTGGATTTAATCAGCAGAACTCGATATGGCCTACTGAGAACCACCAGGAGTGATCCCAGAGGGCAGAGGCAGGAGTAAGCCCTGATGGGTGTGATTCCAAAATAAACAAACCAAAAATTTTGGGGGGAGAGAATGCACAGACGGCAGGGCACTTGCATTGCATGGGGTCCACCCAGTTTAAGCTCCTGTGCTAAATATGGTCCCCTGAAATATGAACCTTGAACATAAAACCAAGAGAAAGCCTTGAGCACTATTGGTTGTTGCCCAAACACTGAAAGAAAAAACAGTATATTTATTGAATGGTTCTCTAGTTTATTAATAAAATATAGAAATGATTCCTAAAAAGAAAATACCTAGCCATCCTCTAATTTTAAAGAAGTCTCTACTTGAAAACACATTTCTTTGACCTTCTGTGTGATTTTTTTCATGAAGAGACTGTCAGCAGAGGAATGTATGGCGGTAGTTGGTTTAGTTATATATTAAGTGTGATGGAAGAGTATCTATTATTTTTCTGTCATCTAGTTTTTAAATTCAACATCAAAATAAACATTGTCAAGGAAGTAATTATATTAACTTGGTAATATAATTTGGTAATATATTGGTAATAAAATTCTTGTGAGTTTTTCTTGTCCCAGGTGGCAGGGGTATGTTCCTAATAGACAGATAGATAGATAGATAGATAGATAGGAGAGAGATAGATAGAAAGATAGAGAGATAGAGATAGATAGGATAGATTAATAGGTGTATTTATATACATATATGGATATATATGTATATACATATACATATACATATATATACTCGAGATACAGGGGCAGAGCTACTACTGGCTCTCCCTGTGCTCAGCTGATCATGAGGTGCCTGGGACAGAAGGTGGATTCTAGCCCTGGCCCTGCCATCCCAATAGAGCCTAGCAAGAAGCCAGAGGAACCCCCACATCATGAGGGTAGTCATTTTCAACATCCGGACTCCACAGCTTGTCAGAGCTCCACCCAAGAGAAAAGCTGATCTCAAGCCCTGCTCGTCAGAGTCCTCAGAGTCCCACTCTACAGCAAAGCCTATTTCAAGCCCAAGTATGCCTGATCCAGAGACAGAAACACAGGGCAGAGCTACTACCGGCTCTTCCTGTGCTCAACTGATCTTGAGGTGCCTGGGAGGGAAGGTGGGTTCTAGCCCTGGCCCACCATCCTAATAGAGACTTGCAAGAAGCCAGAGGAACTCCAAATCCATGAAGGCAGTCATTTTAAATGTATGGACTCCATAGCTCATCAGAGCTCTGCCCAAGAGAAAAGTCTATCTCTCCCCATTGCTGTTCATCAGTAAATGCACGAGATGAGAGCCTACCTCTGAGAGTATATTACCTGCATGGCAGAGCCTGGTAAGCTACCCGTGTTATATTTAATATGTCAAAAACTGGTAACAATTATAGACCTCATTCCCATTACCTGAATGAATGGTTTGAGGCTCTTCATGTTCCTGGAGTGAGCAGATGCCCTTGGGCTACACTAGTACATGACAGGACGTATGGAGATGTAACTGGTGCCCACTGGAGCAAATCAATGAACAAGAGGAAGACAAGTGATACAAGTGATATGTATTGGTACAAGCCTATTATTCTAGAAGATACCTAATCACAGCCCGGCTTGCGTGGCCACTTTGCGGCTGCGCAGTTCATCAATAATTGCTTCGAGTTTTTAGGTGACTACTAGAGTATCCCACCCATACGGCAGATCCTGGCAAGCTAGCCGTGTTGTATTTAACATGCCAAATACCAGTAACAATTATAGACCTCATTCCTATGACCTGATGGAGTGGTTTGAGGCTCTTTGTGTTCCTGTAGCGGGATGCCCTTGGGTTATCTCTCATGTGACAGGACGTATTGAGATGTTGCTGGTGCCTGCTCAAGCAAATCGATAATATATGAGAAGACAGTGATACAGTGATATGTTTATATTTATCTGTCTATATATATACATATGCATATCTATCTGTGTACATATACATATATATGTATATATAGACGGATAGATATAAACATAAAGTCAAGTGAAGGCTCTGAATATTGTCAGATGTTGCCCCAAAACTGAAATGTTGCCCCCCCCAAACTGTATACTCAAAGTTCACATACACACAAGGATATATAGTATATAATGTAGGGCATATTATATATTATAGGATATAATGTATAATATACCATGTATATATATTATAGGTTATAATTTATAATATACAATGTGCTAATTTAAAAAATTAATCTTTTTGGGGACAATTCATTTCCCCCTAAATTTCCCAGGGGAAAAACAGCTCTTTCATACAAAACTGCTCAACAGTGAACCAAAGCTATGTCTATGACCTTTTGGTTTTTTATTTTGATGTTTTATTTTGTCGCATGTTGTTCTCGAGAGTGGCGCTGAAAAGTTTTGGTGAAATGATATCACCTGTAGAACCCGTGCTTTTGACATCAATGATCACTTCTTTGTAGAATGGTGAGATCCTGGTGGTGAATCCGTAATACAGCTCACGAAGGATCTTGATGCATTGGGTTTGAACACCCTGTTTGGCTAGGGCTTCAGTGACCGCTTCAGTCTCCACAGAATCAAAGGCTTTCTGTAAATCAATGAATGTGAGACAGAGCAGCATCTTGTACTCCCTACAAACCTCAATGAGCTTGTTTACTATGTGGATATGGTCGATTGTGCTGAATCCTTTCCAGAAGCCAGCTTGCTCACATGGTTGTCCTTCATCTGGTGTTCTGCCAATCCTGTTCAGAATGACTCGTGTAAACAGCATGTAGATGACGGACAACAGGCAGATGGGGCGATAGTTGCCGATGTCGTGAATGTCTCCCCTTCTTGAACAGTAGAACTGTCCTGCTGGTTTTCCATTGGGAGGGCACCTTGCATTCGGACAGGTAGCATGTGAAGAGCCAAACTAGTGTATTGATGAGTACTGACTGCAGATTCTTCAGGTGTTCTGGTCTGACTTTGTCTGGGCCTGGTGCTGTTCCCTTCTTTACCGACAAGGGAGAACATTGGGAATGACATATCCATCCTGTGGAATTTGGTATGTGGGCAGGTGGATGTGGCTATCAAAGAGATTTGAGTAGAAGTCCTGGATAATCTTCTCCATTGTCTTTCTTGAAGATGTGATAGATCCATCAGGGCGTTGGAGGGCAGTCATCTTGGTCTTATAGTTGGCGAAGGACAGGGGGCGGTGAGAATGCTTTTCCAGGCTTCTGCTGCATCTTCCAGTATTTCTGCTCTTCTGTCTTTGAGGTCTTTATATCGCTTTTCTGCACCATTAGAATAGGAAGGAATAGGAGTGAAGATAGATGGTCGGTAACTACATCACCTCCGCTTCGCTGATGACATCGTTCTAATAACACCAAACATTAGCCAAGCGGCACAAATGCTGGCTAACTTTGACCGAGAATGTGGAAAGATAAATCTACAGCTGAATCTGAAGAAAACTATGTTCACGAAAAATGAACTAGTTCCTGAGGCCCCATTCACTCTCAACGAAACAAACATCTCTGAATGTAGCAGTTATGTGTACCAGGTCGAGTCAACAGGAATGACCTAAAACCTGAGCTGCGCAGGAGGAAGAGAGTGGCATGGAATGCCTTCAAAGGCATCGAAGAAATAGCTAAAAAGGACAAAGTACCTCTGGCTCCGGGCACATCTCTTCGACTCCACAGTTCTCCCTGCATTAACATACGCCTCAGAGACCTGGGCCCTATGAAAGCAGGATGAGAATGCTATTCGGGTCTCCCAGAAAGGAATTGAAAGAGCTATGCTTGGAATATCACGCCTCAATCAAGTGAGAGAAGGAATCCGGAGTTCTTACCTCAGTCACTATTCCAGAATCAGGGATGCTGTCTTGTTTGCCAAGGCATCGAAAATCAGATGGGCTGGACTTGTAATGCGATTTGGAGACAACCGCTGGACTAGAGCCGTTACCGACTGGATCCCACGGGATGTCAAAAGATCACGTGGCCGCCCACCTACAAGATGGTCAGATTTCCTTGTCAAGACCCTGAAGGAACTGTTTGAGGCTCTTCATATTCTTGAATCAACCAGATGCCATTGTGCTACATTGGCACGTGATAGGGTCCAATGGAAATGTACTGGCGCCTGCTCGAGCAAATCGATGAATAACGGGATTCAAGTGATCAAGTGATCAAGTTTTATTTTATTTTTAATTAGATTTGAAGTTTTGGAATTTTATTCATGTAAGGTTTGGATAAGGTGAATATTAGATTACATGGTATTTCACCAAATATAATCTTTTGTAATTTTAGTGCCCAAATTTTGAACAGGTTGTTTACTATAAGTTAAAGTGTTTAATAGTTCAAAATAAGCAAAGATCTGTAATGATCATCCTGTGCCTGATAATTAGTCCTTGAATAAATTACTCAGGTAGAATTGCTTTATCAATTGGTAGAAATAATTTCAACCCTTGTTATATATAGCCAAATTACCCTACAAAGCTCATTTCAGTTTAATTTTTTGTGTAGTCTATTGAATCTTATTGAACAATAAATGCTAATGGTTTTATAGTATCTGTCAAATTGTTAGACAAATGATGGGGAACTTTTACTTCATGTTTGTTGATTATTTGTCCTTTTTTATCGTGAATTGCCTGAACTTTATGCAATCTCAGCAAGACACACAAATGTTTGTTGTATTTCTCCAGTTATTTTCCCCATATTTAAAAAAGTTTTTAAATACTTTTGGAAAAAGAAGACATCTTTTTACATTAGAGGGAGTCTTATTCGGTTTCAAATGAGAAAATGTTTCCCGAAAAATCTATTCTGAACAATCCATCTTGTCATAATTGTTTCTGTCACAATTTTTAAAGTAGTTTTTAAATGGAAATATAGGAGAGAGCATTGTCAAGTGAAAGAAAGAAATTAAATGACCCAAGTGTGATTGAGGGTGATTATCACTATAGATAGAGTGCACCCCAACAAAGTAAAGTAAAGGGCTTGTATTCAGAATAGAATTGTGTGGGAGTTCCCAGATGGGATGTGCTCTAAGACCTTTTGGAAATTTTGATTTTCTCTTTTTGTAATCTGACCCCAGCCTTTGCTGAGACATTGCCTTTGTTCTGCCCTTTTGCTATACAGGTTTTTCTGTAAACAAATGCCTTGCAGGAACTTTTTATGGAAGTGGAATTTGCTGTCATCCCCTTTGTTTTCTCGACTTGCTCTGCTTTTCCTACTTTATCTTTTTGGGGACAGACCTGGTGGTGCTCGGGACCTGTTCCTTGCTTTGTGCTCAGAGATCAAACCCAGGCTTGCATGCAAAGCTTGCAGATTGTCCATTGATCTATCTCTCTGTACTTTACTTCTGTACTTATATTCTGACATGAAATAGTTGCTGAAAAATGTCAAACCTAGGTTTAAAAGGTTAAGATTTTAAAAGGCAGATGTACAACTAAAATGTAAAGAACATGAACAACTTTTTAAATTCTTCTGAGGTGCTGTTTGCTGAGGCTTTTACATCTTTTTGAGGTGCTTCTACACACCCTGCAGTGTATTTCTAAGTCTCTTTTCAGTGCCAGAGATGGCAGATAGCATGTCCATCAGGTTCCAACAGCAAACTGCCAGGATCAAACTTGATACACATATAGAGCCATAGGAATTTGAACTGGTGACTTTATTACTGCAAGGCAGATTGCAAGGCAGATACTCTACACAATTGAAGTATTCCTCCAGGCCTGAACTACATGTTCTAAATAAAAGTGCACTCAATTATATTTGAAACAGCAGCAAAATTAGATTCAGAGACAGAAAGCAAAAAAAAAAAACCTCAAAATAAGAATTGATTTCAAGAAAACTGGTATCTGGATCAATTGGCTTAGTACTTAAAAATATGGAACTGAACATATGGTGAAATGCACAGACTTTCTATCTATAGATTGTCAAGTTTTGACAGATGTTCACTTACATCTATCAGACCCTTTATTAAAAGAATGAATACTATAACTATTAGTTCAAAAAGTTATCTCATGTCCACTTTGAGTAAATTGGTAATTCCTGTTTCTGCTTCATGGTCATCGATTAGCTTTATTTTGTATAAACAAGCTGTTTACATAAATTATTTTTATTAACATGGAATTTAATTGTTTAACATGTTACTGTCTATAGTTTGTTTCTTTTTACTACCGAGTATGACTATACTGAAGTTGGTATAGTTTAACCAAATGAACAGCTTTTTTAACAAACAAAACTCCAACTAAAATCTTTATTAACATTTTGTAGGGGTGGTGTATTGAACATGAGGCATGTTGCTATGTTAATAATATTGTGTTTGAGGCAGAGAGAAGAGAGAGGACAGGGGTTGAGATCCTTACCTTGCAAGTGGCTGGTCCTTATTTGATCCCTGGCATCACATATGGTCAGCACATATTACTCCTGCCAGAACTGAGAGCTGAACTCTGAGCCAGCAGTAGGTTCTGAGCACTTCAGGCTATGCCTGAAACCAAATCAACAAAAATATTAGTAATATAGTGTCTACTGACCTGTGGACATAATGTCTTTTCATTCATTCGTTCGTTCGTTCATTCATTCATTCGTTCGTTTGTTCATTCATTTGTTCACTCACTCACTCCATTCATTCATTCATTTATTCATTAATTCATTCAGTCATTCATTCATATTTCTTTTACTATACTTAACTAGCTTTTTAATTAACAATATAAAAAGTCTTACAGTTATTGGGCTGGAAAAATAGACTAGCAGGATTTGCATGCAGAGAATTGAGGTTCAATCCCCAGTACTCTATCTGGTCACCAGAGCCCTGCCAGCAGTGATCCCTGAGTGCAGAACCAGGAGTAAGTCCTGAACACTGCTGTGTGTGCCCCTAAAACAAAACAAAAAATAATAGAAATACTATACTTCTTTTTGTGAAAATTGCTCTATTTTAAAAACATTGCCTGTTTTGATTCATGGTAAAGAATCCTGTTCATTAATTTTTTAGGTTGTTTATTGCTAGTGAATATAAGTATGATTGATTTTAATATTTCAGGGGGTGCAAAAGTACTCAAGATGCTTATAGGAAGTACTGTAATGAATATACTATGATTGTAACTAGTTATGACATGGGCATATTTCTTTTGTGCATGCAGAAATATGGTACCCACTTCTTTTCTGATTTCTGAAATATCTTACCCTATAATCTTGGCAGAAATTTAGAACCCTTGCATATAACCCTGGGTAAAATAAAAAAAATATAACCTTTTGTGTTAATTTTATAGGTAGCAACATGTTGTATGTTCTTATAAAACAACCAAACTGCTGTGCAAAGTCAGCTAAGTTTATATGAAAAAGATTGATTTCTTGGCAACATTTTCATTTTTCTACCCCATGCTGATAGCAGCTGGGGCAGAAATAAACTCAGCATTGCTTTCATGCTTGACAGTTATAGTTGTGACCATGTTAATTACCATCCTGTCTAATAGCACAATAGGGACACTGTATAGTACTGAGAGTGATTATTATAGTCTTGTCTTCTGCAGGAAGACTATTGGAAACCATGTGCAATTTATAATTAAAGTTCTAGTCATCCTTGGTAAATGTATCTTTTTACTAACAAAATAGTATTGCAATTTGATCAAGCATTTTGTGTTAGTTATATCCTTAGAAGTGTCACATGCTGGCTATCTAATGTGAAAAATGATTTTGTGAGCTTTAATATCTATTAAGTTTTTGAAATAAAATATATTCATATTTTTAAATTGCCCTTATATTGTTGTCTTAATTTCCCCCTTCCCTTAGTTGTCATTGGCATTGTGATATTGGGGACTACATACTTGGTTGCGCTACTTCTAGAGGTTGCACACTCATCTGTGGTGGTTTCACACACTGGTTACTGTTTATAGGAGAACACACACTGTAGCACCATGGATCAGAAAAGCAATGCTTCTGGACTGTACTAGGTGTGTTGGGGAGAGTGCTGTGGATTGAGCTAGAGAACACATGCTTACAAGCAAGGCACTCTACTTCTGAACCACACTCCCAGGCCCCAAGTGCTATTACTTTTAAAGCATATTTTGCTTGAGTACACACAGTAAATATATACAACCAAATGAATTCCTTCAAAATACAAAATGAACCGACAAGAAACCACATCTACTGTCAAAGAAAGTTGGTTTACCTAACCCTGGTTAAACTTTCATCCAACAAAAATAGTCTTTGACTAGACTATATTAAGTTTTCAGAAATTTTTGAAAATTGAAACACAAATTTTGAATTATTGTAATACATTAATCTATTAAAGACATTCATAGAAATCAAACCATGTAATAAAATCTTATTTTTTTCTGTTTTCTTTTGTTCAGTGTTATATTTACCTGATTCATCTCTATTGTGACGGGCTCATTTTTATGGATATGTGGTATTTCATTGTTTGAATCTATATTCATTATTGATTTTAATGTTAATATATTGGTTTTGTTCCCAGTATGAGTTTTTTACAGACAATATGTATAATTTTACTTGTCTTGCAGCAAAGCTACATACACTGATCTTGAAAATGTACATTAGAACAGAATTCTTATAATAGTATGTGCTCATGTCTAATTTTACTTTCAGTTTTTATTTAGGCACTGTGATTAATGATGAAGCTTCATGCACGCACTGTTCCAACCTTCATCCATCATCAGAGTGTTGTTGTCCTTCCACCAGTATTTCAAGGTCCCTCGCCAGCACCTTACCTGCAAACTTGGTTCTATATATGGAGTATGATACTGTGTAGTTTTATCCATATAGTGGCGAATTTCAGGCTTTTATATTTTTTCATACCTGGTAGAATTATATATTTGTGTATATATATAATATATATTACATATGTGTGTGTATATATAGATACAAATATGTATATATTATATATTATATACAGACACACATATGTAATACACACATATATGTATTATATATTATATATTATATATAATACTACCCAGGTGAGGCAACACATAAAGTCTAACACTGTAGCCCTTAAAGTTACAAGCATTTGCACTCTTGAAAACCAATGTTGGGCCAGAGCGATAGTCCAGTGGGTAGGGCATTTGCCTTGCAGCGCCAACCCAGGTTCGATCCCCGGCATCCCATATAGTCCCCTGAGCACCCTCGCCAGGAGTAATTCCTGAGTGCAGAGCCAGGAGTAACCCCCTGTTGAGCATTGCCAGGTGTGACCCAAAAAAGAAAAAAAAAAAAGAAAACCAATGTTAACTCAGTAAAAATATTGAAGTATGTGAAGTTCATTGTCTTAGTTGTTTAAACTAGTGCTGCAGTCATAGTTCAAATGGAAATTAATAATAGTTTAGAAATATTTTGTCTTTGTGGCTATGAAATTTGAACTGCCTAGTCATCCTTTTCTTGATTTCATACTAAAAATTAAATAAAGTAAATAAAAATGTGTATGAGAAATCTGGGTAGAACTAAATTTTTTGCAAGGACTTACATAATATTCTGGCCCTTTTTATGTTTATCACTTAGGCCACAGTCATCTTACTGTGTTCTCTGTTGAAGGACTGAGATAAAATCTAAACTATCCCAGGGACGCAGAGATTGTACCGGAAATAAGCATTTGCTTTGTATGCTGCTGCTTTCATCTAAACCCATATCTATGTCCAGTATCACATATGGTCCCCCTGAGCACCTACAGGGTTACTCTGAGCATAGAGCTTGAAATAGCCCCTGAGCACCACTGAGTGACTTGGCAGGCCCAAAGCCACCACAACACAATGAAATAAAAATCTAAACAAAACTCAAGAATCATATCATCTCATATGGCACTGTCATTCTGTGAATCATCAAAAGTGATTAAAGAATTTCAGAAAGCAAGAAATATGAGTTTTCATAGGAAATCAAATATCCAAATTCTATAAAAATTACTTTCTTGCTGGTCTTTTCTTAAAAATTTCTTTAAAGCTTTTGCTGAAAGTTCTAGTAACAAAGTACACAGAAAAGGATGTAGAGCACAGCTTGTTCCAAATTGTGAAGTGTCCTGTTCACTTCACTTACCAATATCACATCACTAGCTTCTATAATCTTACCTGCTGTTGCTGATAAACACCATTCACCAGAAAAGTGAGTGGTTCCATGAACCTTTGACTGGTGTGTCCATGATGCTTGGTGATTCCAACTGGGACCAATTTATTCTCTCAGTTGTGCCTCTGACCTTGGATTATCACCTGTGTTTGGTTCAAGTAATGAGATTCTCAGGTGAAATCACACTTTTTATTTTCTTCTAGAATTTAAAACACCCCAGGGATTAGTTTTGCTATTACCAGTCAAGGTAGGGATATTTGGTTTCCAGGTAACCTCAATTCTTGACAGCTTAATTCCAGTCTAGTTTTCACTTGAACCCCATAATAAAGAGGTTTGGGGTCTTCTTAAATATCTTCAAGAATTCCAAGACATGTTTATTTTCTATAGGAAGAGTTATTTAACACACATTTAGGTAACTAACTCCATTGTGCATTTTAATGAAAAATTTAAACTCAACATCTAAAAATTATTTATTAGTTTCTTAAACTATGTTGGCAAATCTCTATTTAACATGGTGCTTAAACAGTCTCTGAATCTTAAATCATGGTGTTAACACTGTTATGTGCCCTGTGAAAACTCATGGGAAAATATTTAGAGAGTATTTCATCAATATTTCCATTCCCAGTCTTTTAGTTAAATAATTCTAAAATTGGTGTGTATGTATGTGTATGTTTGGATATGTTTGGTTCAAACTTAGTGGGGTTCATAGCTACTCTTCTTTCTCTGCTCAGGGATTACACTAGACAGTATTCAGGGAACTATATATATATATATGATGGTAGTAATTGAACTGGGATCAGCCTTATACAAGAAAAGTTCCTTAATCTGAGTTATCTCTCAGGTACCTTATTACAATTTTAACCTCCATCTTACTTTATCTCTATGACTTTTTGTGTCCCCTTTTCTCATAAAGTCACCAACCATTGGATTTAGTGATCACTTTGATCTAATAGGATCGCATTTTTATCTAAACAACTACATCAGAAAATACCTTATTTCCAAATATTTCGCTTTTGATATTACAAAAAAACATTCATTTTCAATATAGCATTTAGACTATTCCACTTGGATCTTAGATACCAGTTCATAAATGTTAAGTCAACTCTCCATAGTGAAATATATTACTTTTTCTACAAAGAAAATTATGTCCCTAATTTTCTTGTTATCAATTTTATTTTTCCATATAAAATATACTCGCAGACATGGGGCAGAGCTGCTACTGGCTCTCCCTGTGACCAGCTGCTCAAGAGGCGCCCGGGAGGGATGGTGGGTTCTATCCTTGGCCCACCATCCCAGCAGAGCCTCGCAACAAGTCAGACGACCCCCCCCCCACTCCATGAGGGCCTCCATTTTCCACATCCGGACTTCTCTCTCGTCAGAACTCCACCCAGCAGACCAGCCTATCAGCGCCCGGCTCATCGAGTTCCACCCTGCAGCAGTCTTTCTTAAATCCAGCTCAGGTATGCTTGTCCAGAGACTCACAGACATGGGGCAGAGCTGCTACTGGTTCTCCCTGTGACCAGCCGCTCACGAGGCGCCCGGGAGGGATGGTGGGTTCTAGTCCTGGCCCACCACCCCAGCACAGCCTCGCAACAAGCCAGACGACCCCCACTCCCTGAGGGCCTCCATTTTCCACATCCGGACTTCTCTCTCGTCAGACCTCCACCCAGCAGACCAGCCTATCAGTGCCCAGCTCGTGCTGCCGCTTTGCGGCACGCAGTTCATCAATAAATGCTGGACTTAGAGATGCCTACAAGAGTATGCTACCTGCACGGCAGAGCCTGGCAAGCTACCCGTGTTGTATTTGATATATATGCCAAATACCAGTAACAATTATAGACCTCATTCCGGAATGGATTGAGGCTCTTTATGTTCCTGGAGCAAGCAGATGCCTTGGGCTCTACTAGCATGAGACAGGACATATGGAGATGTTACTGGGGCCCGCTCGAGCAAATCGATGATGAGCGGGAAGACAGTGATACAGTGATACAGTGATAAAATATAACTTCCTTAAGAAAATTGGTGGTGTGGATGTTATTTTTTGCCATAAATGTACTCTCAACTTTATCAAGCATTTATAAAGTATATTCTAATTAATAAGAAGATTCTATTTTCCAGGTGTTTAGAAAATAGAATCTTCTTATTAGTTAGAAAATATGAACATCTTATGAACATCTTTGTAACTGTATATCTCACGGTGGTATAATAAAATATTAAAAAAAAGATTCTAATTACAATGGTTGAGTATCATCTCTGGAAACAGTAAATGTAAGAATAACTTTACATCTGACTAGCTATGCTTTAGTTTTTGATAAGTAATATGGAAACAATAGCAATAAATGCTCATCAAATTGTCATATTTAGAAAAATAGCATATACTACAATTGTATACTAAAATTAGTATGCGATATTTGTATATTGCCCTCCTGATAGCTAGGTTGGCACTCATATGTATGTGATCTTGAGTAGAAGGGAGAATTTACCTGCCAAGAAGCTTTACTTACATGACTGGCAAGTTTGAAGGGAAGTCTCAGGTCTGCTAATCACTTGAGTTTTCCACCCTGCAAATTGAGTTTCCACATGGCAACTGACTTTATTTCCCGAGAGAAAAAAGTGACCAGTACAAAAGTTCCACCAATTTTTTAGGAACTTGGTTTGGAAGTCTCATGCCATTTCCACTTTAGAATTCTGATCTTAGAAAGCAGCTCTGATCATGCAGAAAACTACTAGGAAGTAAGTTTGTGAGATTTGGGGGTTGACTCACAGCAAGTCCTGTTCACAGCAAGTTTCAGTCTCTAGCTTCCTCCCTTTGTGCCTTTCTTTTCGTGGGGGCAGGAGGGCTCTCTTTTAAATTAAACTATTGTAAAAGAGCAACCTATTCCCAGAATATACCTTCTTTTAGGTTGCCAAAAAAGCAAGAGTGATCTACCAAAGTATTACCAGGATAGAGTTCTGGATGGAAATACTTAGATTCCAATGATGGCTTGCCTCAATCTTTCACAAGGTACGTTGAAACCTTTTGGTGTTAGGCAGTTTATTTTGTTTCTTGGAATTCTTTTGCTCAAGGAACTATGTTATTCCCAAGAAGGACTTAGGAGAAATATGTGAGAGACTTTCTGCCTCTTTTGTTAGACTATGCTATCGCAGAAGCAGTGCTAAGTATTTTCTATATCAACATCCTTCAAATATGGGATCAGTATTATCAGGAATCCTTTTATCAAGAATAGATAAATTTAGTTACTATTTTAAATTTATTATTTATTCTGTTTAAATTCAAAGTAGTTCTCAATCTTATATGCTATTAATATTTCATTGAATAAACTGATAAAATGTCAGTTTTTGATAATTGTAGAATTGTCCCAGAGACTGCTATGTACTAATGTGTGCAAGAAATTTTCTTTGGGGGCCAAAGCGATACCACAGCAGGTAGAATGTTTGTCTTGAAACATTGCTGACACAGGTTCAATCTCCTGCATCCCGTAGGGTCCCCGAGCACCACCAGGAGTAATTCATGAGTGCAGAGCCAGGAGTAACCCCTGAACAGAGTTTGGCATGACCCAAAAACAAAAAATAATTAAAAAGGAGAATTTTCTCTGTAAAGAATAATTTATTTGAGGTAAATCTGTTTTTTTTTTGTTTTATTATTATAAACCATGAACTTCTAATCTAAAATATACTGTCTTCTAATCTACAATAGACTTTCTCTTATTCGTTTAGTTTTCAAAGCTCATCTGAAAAACAAGGTCAGGGGAAAGATACAATTATGTTTGTTCAGAGAAAGTAAAAAGAGGATAATAGTTTCTGGCATCTGAATAATAGTGTTAATTTGAGTGGGGGGTATTCATAATACTGTTAGCTGAGAAAAAAGAGAAAAAGAACAAGGTGCTTCCTTACATTTCTCTACCTATTAGTGTGCTAATATCTTTCCCTGAAATGATTAACTAGTATGTAAATATATTTATCATGTAAATGATTTGTTTGTAACAAAATCCAATGATGGTTACTAAGCACAAGCTGCTGGACTATGTATTTCATTTAAAGATGGAATTGTGGCATATTTTAAGTAGATGAAGCAGAGCTGCACAATTCTAATTGCCTGCATTACAAGTTTTATTATAAATATTGATAATCAACTGAAATGATCTTGGACATGCATTTAAGAACTTACTGTATGTAGGGCATAGAAACTGTGACATCCAGTTATGTATTTACTAATTTTGTGTGTATTTTGGCTGTGTCTGACTGCTTATAGGGTTTATAGACATATAGGTTTGTGTGAGTACCTTTGGCTATGTGAATACCTTTGGCTAATCGTGAATATTTTATGTTAATGTTTTGTTTTAGTGTGGAGGGTGTGCATGGAGATACTCAGGGCTTACTCTTGAATCTTTGTTCAGGAAAGTTGGCGAAATCTTCAAGCTTTCTAGAGCCCTTATGGGGTGCCTAGAATCTAACCTGTGTCAGCTGCCTACAAAACAAATGCTTTTCTGGCTATGATCTTTTTGCCCCCTTTAAGTTTTTTCTTTCTCTTTCTGTCTCTCTTTCTCTTCCTTCCTTTCTTCCTTCCCTTCCTTCCTTTCTTCCTTCCTTCCTTCCTTCCTTCCCTTCCCTTCCTTCCTTCCTTCCTTCCTTCCTTCCTTCCTTCCTTCCTTCCTTCCTTCCTTCCTTCCTTCCTTCCTTCCTTTCTTTCCTTCCTTCCTCCCTCCCTTCCTCCCTCCCTTCCTCCCTCCCTCCTTCCTCCCTCTCCTTCCTCCCTCCCTTCCTCTGCTCTTTCCTTCCTTCCTTCCTTCCTTCCTTCCTTCCTTCCTTCCTTCCTTCCTTCCTTCCTTCCTTCCTTCCTTCCTTCCTTCCTTCCTTCCTTCCTTCCTTCCTTTCTTTCTTTCTTTCTTTCTTTCTTTCTTTCTTTCTTTCTTTCTTTCTTTCTTTCTTTCTTTCTTTCCTGTTAAGATTTAGTCACTTTCTTATTTTCTTCATTTAAAACAATTTCTCTATACTTTATTTCTAGAACTGCTCTTGAACTGATATCCTTCCAGTATAGACTTTACCAGTCTCCTACCTTTAATATTTTATCATTTTGTCTTTACATAATTATTCTTTATTTATTAATATATCAATAAATATTTACTCAATGACTCATAAACAAATATGGAGCTCAAGACTATGAATTCAATAGAAAGCAGGCAAAACTCCTATTACCTATTTTAGGTGGAAACATTTCAATTTAATTGTCCTGAGATATTTTCTCATGAGTATATCTTTTGAACACTAATTTTGCAATAATAAACTTAGTAGATATGTTTTTCTTGTTTCTTTTTTATATCAGATGAAATAAAATGTGGTTATTTTATAATCTGTAATGTATTTTTCATTTTCTCTATTTTTCTTTTTTTGTTGTCTCTAGATTTAGGCCGAATGGTAACTGTATACCTAAAAGTTTTAAAGGTAAAATTTGTATCATTGGTAAAAGAGGAGACAACTATCCAGATGGATTCATAGTCTCATCACTTGATCACTTGATCACTTGACCTCCGTTATTCATCGCTTTGCTCGAGTGGGCACCAGTAACATTTACAATTGACCCTATTACATGCCAGTGTAGCCCAGTGGCATCTGGTTGCTTCAGGAATACGAAGAGCTTCAAACCGTTCCTTCAGGACCTTGACAAAGAAGTTTTACCATTTTGTAGGTGGGAGGCCACGTGATCTTTTGACATCCCTTGGGATCCAGTCGGTAATGGCTCTAGTCCAGCGGTCATCTCCAAATGGCATTACATGTCCAGCCCATCTGATTTTCGATGCCTTGGCAAATGAGACAGCGTCCCTGACTGGAACAGCGACGGAGGTTGGAGCTCCGGATTCCTTCTTTCACTGGAGTGAGGCGTGATATTTCAAGCATAGCTCTTTTGATTCCTCTTTGGGAGACCCAAATAGCGTTCTCATCCTGCTTTCGTAGGGCCCAGGTCTCTGAGGCATATGTTGATGCAGGGAGAACAGTGGAGTTGAAGAGATGTGCCCGGAGTCGGAGGTTCTTTGTCTTTTTAGCTATTTCTTTGATGCTTTTGAAGGCATTCCATGCCGCTCTCTTCCTCCTGTGTAGCTCAGGTTTTAGGTTGTTCATCATGTTGACATAGTCTCATAGTGGGGGAATTGAAGTTCTATGGGTGTAACATGATGCGAACAGAAAGGGTGGATAATTCTTATTTCTGTGCTTCATTTTATCAGTATCTACACATGTCACATTCCATATTATTTTTATTTGTAACTACAGTGTCCTTTCGTGCTCAACATATGTACTTCCAAGTCATTTTTTCATAGTCAAAGGTATGATTTAAATAGACTTGGGCAAAGCTATACTTCGTGATGGGTCTAATCCTCACCAATGAATTTCCTAGGTAAGTGTTCCCTGGCAATTATAATACATGTCTGATTAATAGTAACCTGAAAACCAGAGGGAATTGAGAACCATAACATCATGGCTAGTGTTTAATCCCCTAATCTATTGAGGATTTATTTATATGGGGGATGATATTTTACCATGTGGTCGTCTGGCTTAGCAAATTTCTGCTATAGCAAGCTCTTAGTCATGAAATCTGGAGATGATTGAATTTATGGGTTTATTTATTTGTTTATTTATTTATTTTGATTTTTTTCGGTCACACCCGGCAATGCTCAGGGGTTTCTCCTGGCTCTGCACTCAGGAATTACTCCTGGTAGTGCTCGGGGACCATATGGGATGGGGGATCGAACCCGGGCTGGCACAGGCGGGCGCATGCAAGGCAAATGCCCTACATGCTGGACTATCACTCTGGCCCACCTTATGTGTTTAGAGTGAGCTGAATACAATGCTAGCAATTACTGTTGATCTAAAATCTGGAATTTCTTTACTTAAGTCATTTTTAACCTTGAGGGAGACATTTTTAAAGTACTATTTATCTAACATGAGTGTTGTTTAGTCTAGATTAGGCACTCATTACTGAGGATTATAAATAAATTTATATGTATGTGCATTGTCGGGAGCCGATGGGGTCCCCCAACAGTATCAGGACAGAAGTTCTCTTCTACCTCCGAGGCCACAGGGAACGGATGACAACTCAGGAGTGCGGTGCAGTTCCAAAAGTCTTTTAATAGTGCAACAAGCTCTACCACTGCAATCCAATATAATGGAAGATCTTTAGTTCTGGTCAGAACTTAGACCATACATGAGAGCCCAAAGTCACCTGCCACAGAGGATCCCACCAGAGAGAGAGAGAAGTCCCTATTTATTATCTATATTTAGATATTAGATATTAATATCTAAGTACTTATTTATTATCTGCACAAGGATGATTCTGAATATCTTGTTCTCTGTATACTGAAATGGTCAGACTTGCCTGCTTGAGGGCAAACTAGTATGATCCTTCCTACAATCTTAAAGATAGTCTCAACATTGCCAGGGTGGTAGGCTCCTGGTAAACTCTAATGACCCCACACTAGGTGTAGTGGGTATAAAGAGGAGCTGTGCCCAATCTAGATAACATAGAAGTCTTAGTAGACAAGTAATAATAACTCAGAAGTTACTTATTCGGAGTCAAGGTGACTTCTGCAACTGCCACACACTCCATCAGTGTTTACATAGAAGAGAGATCTCATTAGTACAAACCCTGACTTAAGAACATGTAAGTAGATTAAGCTGTGAGTAGATACAATAGCAAAGCTCCCAAGTTAGCTACGCCTGTCATCCAACAGTGCATAAATATTTTTTCTAAGTAAGACAGCAAACTATCAGTGATCCAGGATGATGTGGGTGTTGAAGATGTGGGTAGTGAAGCTACAATGATAGGATCTGGAATTTATCTATACCTGTGTGGTTTTGGGAAATGAAGAACTTAAGCTTGGTCATCTTACCTTGTTCAACAAATACTTTCCACAAAAACACTTCCTGTAAATAAGAGGTCAACCCAGAATATGTTCTCCTGATGGAGATGTGACAAATAGAGTTTCTAAATGACTTCTGGACTCAATTGTTAACTTATAAGTTCCATGCAGAAAATATATCATTGTACTACACTTTGTTCAGTACATTTAGACATATTTCTGGCAGAACTTTACCTTCTGTTTGGAGTGTTGCAGATGCCATTGGGCTACACTGGCACGTGATAGGGTCAAATGGAAATATTATTGGCGCCCGCTCGAGCAAATCAATGAATAATGTGATGTCAAGTGATCAAGTGATCAAGTGGAGTGTTGCTTAGGGCAAAAACCTAATTATAAATGTCTGTATAAACTTCATCTGTGAATGTGAATTCAAATCCAAAACACTACTTTGGAGTAGTGTTTGCATCCTATCCCCATTTCATTCAAATTAGTAAAAGATCTCCCCTAAAACACAGCAATCTTGATCTTTTGACTGAAATATGTTCCAGCAGTAAATCTCCTCAGAGTTAAGGGTCTCTCAGATAATGTGGTAGAGATGAATGACTTCACATAGTAAGCATGCATAATCGGTTACCAGGCCATCAAGCTGAGATTTGAGGTAACAATTTTCTTAGCATTGTTTCAAAGTGTGATTTTACTGTCCAAATTATCACTTGATTTTTAGAATGTGTTATGTTGGGATTCTTTTTTTAAGCATGGGAGGTCCCTAAATCATCAATAGTGATATTTAACCATTTGCCCATATTTTGAATGGTGTTTAAATTGGCCAACATAGGTAAACGTTATACAGATTTCCTTGAAGATAACGTAAATAAATTCAATGATGAAAATGGGAAGAAACAAAGTATATGTTGCATACTATATTAAAAGCAATATAATTTTTTTAAATAACTATATACATACATATATTTATAACATATAGGTCATATTGATGTAGGGAGGCAGACGAGGGGAGGGGGCTACATGGCAATGAACTGTCCCCACGAGGCCATCACCTTTTGGAACCAGAAATGAAAACTTGATAGGACCCATTAACCAACAATGGACCCTAAGGAAGCTGGATCCACCTTCTTCTGCATAGTCCTTAGCCCCCCCATCAACCTTTGATGGCCCAGCAGAAGATTCCACGGCATTCCAACCCAAAGGGATAAAGCCCCCTTTGGAAATCTGTCAGGGCTTGCTAGCTCTCTGCCTCTGGAGCAGCCCGCATCTCCCCTCTTGAGATGCATACTCTCTTTCTCTCCTTCCCTACTCCTTCCTGGTTGGTTCTAAAACCTTCTTAATAAAACCTGTTTTACTTCACTGCTCGTTGACTCCTGAAAATTCTTTTTCTGCAAGGAACCCTGAAGAAACCCTGGGTAAGCCTAGGACTGACTTTCCTTTCCTGCAAAGAACAGTTCCTTGCTCCAGCCTGAGTCCGTGGCTCCCCGGTAAATCTAGGGTGGTGGGGATCAACTCCCATGCCTAGAGATCAAGCGGACATCAGGTGTGGCTTGACAGCCACCTCGTTGGGCTGGTGGGGCTCAGGCCCATGCTGTGCAGGGGCTCATCGCGGACTTTATTAGTCCTAAGTCTGCCCAGCAGATCCCGGTGGCAGAGGTGGCTGGGGAGAAAACAACCATCTCTCCCCCCTTCCTGCCTCATATAAGCCTCCCGTGGGGTCCACCTGTATCATTATCATTTTGACACTTTGAAATAATGCTAACATTTTGAAATAATGTTATTATGTCATCAGTATTTCCTTTCTATAAATCTTGAATTCAGTGATTACTCATAAACTATCATACATAAAAGAATATATTGATTTAAATATTGGTTTAGGTTATATAGAATCCCTATCATAAGAAGATTTATAGCCTACTGGGTCTAATCATCTTCCAGTAAATTTGTCATTGGCAACAATTTAACACTGACAATTATTTAATACTGAAAATTATTACAGAAATCCTATGAAGAACTATTTTAACTTATTTTACAAAGATATTAGACATGGAAGAAAAACACAAAATATTTTAATAGTTTATGACATTTTCTTCCTCCTTTCCACAATGCTGTGCTCTATTTATAGTTTTAATGCTACTTTTAAAATAATGTGACCATAATTTATTTACTTGTTTATTTGCTCGGGGATAAAATAACAATATGAAAGCAGTAAATACAGGCAAAAGATATAGACTGAAACAGTAGAGTAACAGAAAATTATAACTCACTTTTCCTATTCATATGTGAATATTGGAAAACAAATCACGAAGAAGGACAGAGTTCTGTGAGAAGGATGCATTTTTTAAGTGGGCCAGTTAAATTTATTCTTTGAGTTTATACAAACTATATTTTT
Organism: Cryptotis parvus; assembly: GCA_021461705.1. NCBI lineage: Eukaryota > Metazoa > Chordata > Mammalia > Eulipotyphla > Soricidae > Cryptotis > Cryptotis parvus. The sequence goes on along the minus strand of JAJIBD010012578.1, from coordinate 27,842 downwards.
GTTCTTTATAAACTCATCTTTATAATGTAACACTTTCAGAAGGTAATATTAAAGCATAAACCAGGATGAAAACTTAAGACATTAGAATTAGACCTGTGGAGATCACAACAATGATTCTCTAAAGTTATTGTTCTCATTTCACTTTAGTGTTAAATTTTCAAGATTTTACTCTCTTAATTTCTTCTCTTCATTATTTCCCAGAAAGTTAATTTTTACAGCGCTGGGGATTAAACCGAGGGACTTACATATACAAGATATGTACTCTATCACTGAACCAAATTCCCCACTCTATAGCCCCCAGATAACTTTGGAGACACATAAAAATCAAGGACCAATAAAACATTTAAATTGTTTGTCACAGAAGACTTAACTTTTGTCTATTTGATGCACAATCTCTTCTATAATTTTTCTGTCAATGATGATGTGGATATTATTATTTTCTCATTTCATTTATAATCTAACCTACTTTTAGTAAGTTACCCTAAACTCTTTTCATTACTTACAGGGTATAGTAAACTGTTGGGATTCATTGGTGTCCCCAATGGATATTGGGGTTTGGCAGAGTTCCACGGCACATTAGAGACTGGCAACTGTTGCCCCAACCAATGGACAACCAATGCCCAAACAATGGACAAAGAACAGGACCACCAGCTTCCTGATAGTCATCTTTTAATTCAAGTCAAGTCTGCTAGTTATAGATAATCCCAAAGGGTTAGTGGTTGGGGTTACAAGAGGTGATAGACATTAATCCAAAACCAATTATGTATGAAAGCCCCCTTCCTTCTGGAACAATCTACTAGGGGACTCCCACCAAGGATGGAATTTTGTCCTGGGGCTATAGCTCTGCCTAGGACAAAGGCAGAATTCCAACAGAGGGCATGTTGTTTTCTCCTTTCCTGGTAAACAATCATATTACATTTACTTATTAATAATATTTCTAGTAATTTTTATAGACACAGTAAGATATATAGATGTTTATCTGCGCCCTGAATTAAGCTTTAAATGGTCTCTTTGGACTCATGGAAATGTTCCTGGGGACATTTTGCTGTATATTTCAGACTACAGTCTTCAGGCCAGGTTGTTATTTTTCCTAACCCCAACAGGGTCCTAAATCAGTTGCTTATCTTTGCCATTTCTTAACTTATTATACTGCTTATGACACAATCATTCCCATGTTGAGGCCAGGGTAGCTTACTCATGATTTGCACTGGGTCCTTCCAAGTCCCATGACGGGAACCTTGTTTTGGGTTGTAAGGAACTGGAATCAATCTAAGGGCAACTGAGGTTTAAATTAGGAAATATGACAGATGTCTGGGAGTAAATATTTAAGAGTTAATTAACTACTATATTATAAATGGATAGCCTTAACTGCCTTCCTGTGTCTATACAAAAGACTTGCTTCTAATAAAAAGTCCTTGCAAAGGACATATAGGAAAGAGAAAAAACAATATTTCACTTAGGACACAAAACCCAAAGCCAGCTCAGCAAGTCACTTCTGAGCTGGTTAGGAGTCACTGGTTAGGAGACTGAGAGCTGCTGAGTAGGAGGCAGAGGGCTGTGACCAAAATATAGGGGATGCACCCCATTATCACCAGAGTGGTGCATTGCAAATAACCTAAGCTTCCTGCGGGAAAAGAACGACAAAGTCCAGTGCTAAAACTGAAATACCTGTAAATGTAATCCAACAATCACTATCACTATCTTCCCGTTCATCATCATCTATTTGCTAGAGCAGACACCAGTAATGTCTCCATATGTCCTGTCTCACACTATAGAACCCAAAGGCATCTGTTTGCTCCAAGAACATAAAGAGCCTCAAACCATTATATTAGGTCATGGGAATGACCTAATACAAATGTTACTGGTATTTGGCATATCAAATACGACACGAGCAGCTTGCCAGGCTTGCCGTGTGGGTGGCATACTCTTGTAGTTACCTCTAAATAAAGCATTTATTGATGAACCATGCGGCCGCTAGCGGCCGTGTGAGCCGGGCTATGATACTCTAGTCTGCTCTGCTGGGTGGAGTTGTGATGAGAGGGAAGTCCGGATGTGGAAAATGGCAGCCCCTATGGAGTAGGGGGTCGTCTGGCTTGTTGTGAGGCTCTGCTGGGGTGGCAGGCCAGGGCTAGAACCCACCATGCCTCCCGGGTGCCTCATGAGCAGCTGGGCACAGGGAGAGCAAGTAGCAGCTCTACCCCCATGTCTGAGAGTCTCTCAGACAAACCTACTTTTTGAAAGTTGCCCTAAACTCTTTTTATTAGAGGGAAATATAACTATGTTAGGTTCTCTATTTTGTTTATGCAGAAATCTGGACTTTTCTTAAATTGTCATGAGGTCAAATCATCAATCCTTGCAAGGACAATCATTGCTTAGATAGTTTTGGTAACTGGACATAAGGCTGTTTCTATTTCTTGGTGCCATTCCTGATATTCCTGATATTATGTGCATTTTTATTTTTCTGTATGTGTGTTCATGGTTCTCCAATATCATCTGATTCAGCCTATGAACGAACATGCCAGCGTGAAAGTGCCAGATCTTGTCAATATCACCTGATTCAATATTGAGCCTTAAGTACACCCATTTTCTTATAAATGTGCTTTAAGAAAATGTTTCTCAGAATTTAGACATGCCCCTGTCCCAAAGGACAACTTAGTTCACTTGTGATAATGACTCTAGTGCGAAGAGAAAGACTTGTTATAGAGAAAGACTCTGTTATAGGAAACCAGAACTTTTTCTTTACCACAGTTCATTTCAATGAAGCCTCAGGGACACCTCAACTCATAGAAATAGCCAATGAATATGCAGATTTCTTTATAAATGTACAAACTGAGTACTTCATATAAAAAATAAATTTTTATTACTTTAGAAGCTAATATTTTCCAAAAATGTTACAGTTCATTCAAAATAGTGTGTTTCCTACCGTGGGATAAATTACATGATAAACAGTCTGCCTTATCTCATTTTGTTTTTTTTGTTTTGAAGAGCTAAATTATATTTTTATGAAAAAGGTAACTTTTTGAGAGTTCTTTCCGATGCTATGTCTGTACTTTGTTTTTCAAACCTGTATACATTTAGATAGTACTTTCCATATTTTGTCTTGTTCTATTATGTAACTATCATCAGAATCAGTGAAGCTGATTGATTAATGATCCTAAAGTGTGCTGAATTTTCAACAATTGTGATTCTATGACAGTTGGCTCTAAATTCTACAGAAATTTTCATAGCTCTCCTGACCGACAGTGGTATATCACCTCTATATTTATCAAACAGTGTTACTACTCTTACTTTGTTCAACCTTTATAAAAGTTTGCATATAGAGGAATAAATCAGATATTGGTGATATGAAACTCAGAATAATTAGTTCATTAATCAAAACCTGTGGAGGAAGACAGTTTTCCTCAGGGCATCAAATGTATTATATTATTATCTTTCACTTTTTCGGTATAAGTCGTTGAAATCAGTTTTTATGTTGCACTTAATGTCATGTTAAATGCAACATAAATTAAATGTCACTTGATTATGAAAATCACTACCAGTTTTCTAATGTTCTCTGTAATTCTCATACAAAATGCAAAGACTGATTGGACCAGGTATTTTAGAATATTAATTATTCTGTCTTTATTTGAGAAATGAAGCATAGTATTATAGAAAGTCTACAGATGTTAGCGAACTCCAAGCAATATTTATACTTTAATTATTAGGGTATAAATTAGTCTGAATTATAAGAATACATTTTTCAATATTATAGCTACTAAGTTTTTAATTTTAAATTATATTTTACTATACCACTGTGATAGATACAATTAGAAACATGTTCATGATCGGGTTTCAGTCATACAGTGTTCCAGCACCCATCCCTCCCCCATTGCACATTTCCTGCTGCTAGTAAAAAGTTTTAGAACGGAATTTTCAAAAGTTAAAAAAACATAAAAATCATGACTGACACATGAAAGCTATGCAATAATATGTTTATAAAAATGGAGATAAAATTCCAATAAAATAAGAAAAATTTAAAGAGTAGTGATCTAAATAAAAAGGGAAATTTGATTAAAATATTTAGCATTGATACCTATAAAAAATTAAAGTGGGAGGATACCTAGCCCTCATGTTAAACTAAAACAAACTCATTTTACTTTGGACCCACTTGATTATAATAGAATTCTAATTAAAAAGCCATTAAAAGGATGCTATTCGAGCTCTCTTCACTTTTCCCGGTGGGTGACCTTACAGAACACTGCTGCTTGTACAATTACCAAGAGCCAGAGAGCACAGGCAGTTTGTGTTCTGCCAGCATTTTGAAATGGATGCGCTAAATTCACTTAACCCTTGGTATGCACCATTCTGCAGCACTGACATCAGCAGTAGCTAAAGCTGATGACTTTAGCCAGCAAATTAGGCTCCACACATAATTCAAGACTGAGCCATTTTTTAAGAGAAATATCTTGCTCTTGACGGGCTTGACGAATAAAATCTGGGGTTAAAAGCCAAGAGTAGATTCAATAAAACTAATGAAGCCAAGAGTTGATTTGGAAGACTATTTATACTTATTTTCAATGGTCATAGGTATGCTTAAAAACCCCATTTGGTTGAAATTATATTTTACACACCTAAGTTAAAAGGGGAATGTATTGAAAGTTTAAATAACCCATTGATTCTGAGATCTGATGTGTTTATTTAGAATTTTTTGGGATCAAGCCAAATAAACAGTTCTGAACTTGAAGGTAAAAAGAGCTAAAACTTCCCCATTTAATTGATTCCTATCAAATAAAAACAGTGATTAATGCATGACCTGACTGTGGTGAAACAGAAATGCACTGGGCAGATCTCCCTCAAGGCAAGACCTGTTCCAACTGTCTGCAGACAACCCAACTATTAGCTTCTTACTGTTTGCCTAAGTAGGGGACAATTGCCTCACCTAGGGAGAGTTATCTAAAGAAATCCACATAAAATGACTCATCACAGTGGGGAGTTAAGGCCCAGCCATTTTGTCCCCCAAGAAAGAAAAGATGAATCCTTCACAACCCTCTACAAGGTTAAATAAGACTTCGTGGAGCTGCAGTGCTGTTCAGATATTCACATTGCCCAATCCTGAATCCCCTTCCATATCCTCTGATGGTCATTTTGCTTTTAATCTCTTTCCTCATTGTTTATTTCTAGACAACCACCCTAAGAGACCATATAATAATAATCATCTTTGAAAGAGAAAGATCAGACTGTCATTTTTGAATATTACAGTCAATGGTTCAGCTGCAGAGGTAGGATTCAACAAAAAGCATAAGAATTAATAGTTACTTTGTGTTATCTCAAACACAAACAAAAACACTTATTTTTCTGAATTAAAATGAAGCAGTACTGCAATAGGACATATTGAGAAAAAAGTGAGGGTGTTCTGGGGTAGTGATAAGATAGCTTTAAAAGTTTAGGAACCTGAAAAAAGGTTTAGGACCCTCCAGGTAGACAAGCAAACCTGTTCTAGTGGAAAACAGAAAACCTGGAAAATCTGACTGAAACTGCAATTCTGTAAATGACTCTGAGATTACTTTGTGGTTTATTTATGTTGGGGGAAACTTCAGGGGAAAATGGTATTATTGATGTAGGCAGAGGAAGGGGGCGGGGTCGGGGCTGCATTAGGCTATCTATCACCTTTGGAACCAGTTATGAAGACTTGATAACCATTAACCAACAATAGACCCTGAGAAAGCTAGGTCCACCTTCTTCTGCAGAACCCTTTATCCCCCACCCCCATCAACCTTTCAATGGCCCAGCAGGAGATTCCAGAGCATTCCAGCCCAGGAAGATAAAAGCCCCTCTGGATATCAGTCAGGGCTCACTCTCTGCCCTTGGGAGCCCAAATTCTTCCTTGAGCATGTTACTCTCACTTTCCCTCCTCCTTTCCAGTCCTAAAACCTCCATAGTAAAATGTTTTATTTCACTGCTTGTTGACTCCTGAAAATTCTTTTTCTGCGAGGAAGACAAGAACCCTGAGGAAACCCTGGGTAAGCCTAGGACGGACTTTCCTTTCCTGCAAAGAGAAATCCCTCACTCCAGCCTGAGACCTTGACTCCCGAGAACCCATCTCGTCCCGTGGTGGGGATCAACTCCCATGCTGAGAGATCTAGCATACATCAGGTGTGGTTTGCCACGCCCCTCGGGGGGCTGGTAGGGCTCAGGCCCACACCCTGCAGGGGCTTATGGCAGACTTTATCAGTCCTAACCCTGCCCAGTGGGTCCCGGGTGGCAGAGGCGGTTGGGGGAGAAAGCGACCATCTCTCTCCCCTTCCCACCTCAATAATCCACCCTTGGGGCCCACCTACATCATTATGTCAGGTTGAAGATTTTTTTTTTCTTTTTTGGGTCACACCCAGCTATGCTTAGGGCTTATTCCTGGCTCTGCACTCAGGAATTACTCCTGGCACTGTATGGGGACCATATGGGATGCTGGGAATTGAATCCAGGTTGGCCGTATGCAAGGCAAATGCCCTCCCCGCTGGACTATTGCTTTGGACCCTAGATTGAAGATTTGATGTAGGCAGGCAGACAGGGGGCCCACATGGCAGTGAATTCTTGTCCTAAGACTGTCCAGAGTTACCTTTTGGAACCAGGAACCAAGATTTGATGAGATTCATTAACCCTCAGTAGACCTTGAGGAATCTGGATCAACCCTTCTCTGCCCAGTCACCAATCTGGTTGCATTCCAGGACAGAAGATCCAGCAGGAACAGAGGTCAAGAAAAGGAGATTTTCAACGAAGACCACTACCAAAATCTACTCCTCTTTGCAAGGACCCTAGCAACGGACCTTAACTTTGCTTGCAGCCCCATATGGGAGTAGCTTGGGAAGAGATCTGTAACAGTCGTCCTGACCAAAGGACCATGTGCATATACTGCCTGAGCCCATGTGCTGCTTGAGCCCAAGTGGCCAAGCACATGTGGCGCCTGAGCACGTGTGTCTCCGCACCTCCCCTCTTGAGATGTGTACTCTCTCTCACTTTCCCTCCTCCTTCCCCTTCCTAAAATCTCCATAATGAAATCTGTCCTATTTCACTGCTCATCTACTCCTAAAAATTCTTTTTCTGCGAGGCAGACAAGAACCCTGAGGAAACCCTGGGTAAGGCCTAGGACTGACTGACTTGCCTTTTTATCAGTCCTGAGCCTGCCCAGAGGGTTCCGGGCGGCAGAGGCAGCTGGGGAGAAAGTGACCATCTCTCTCCCCTTCCTGCCTTACATAAGCCACCCATGGTGCCCACCTACATCAGATTGATATAATATTATTCAAAAAAAAACACTTTTTATTAATTGTGTTATATCTACTGGAATTAAAAAAATGTAACCTGGGAAAATTGTTTATCACTATTGTTTTTTGTAAGCAATATTTGATACTAATTGCTACTAATATTTGTTACTAATTGTTAGTAATGTTTATTGAAATATTTGTCTTGTGCAGAGTGAACTTTTAATTGTTGTATTTGTAAAATATTCATTCTGAGTATCGGTTTGACATTTTTATACTCAGCACTTTAGCACTTCTCATTGTGGTAGAATACCTTAGCAGGAATACATACACTAATCAGTCCTAGATTCAGGCAGTACTATCATTTTTGTTTCTAGAGGTGAAATCTTGACTTTCTTGTATCAGATAAACCAAAGAAGTCATTAATCAATTATCTATATTTTAAAATACATAAACCTCACGGATTTCAATAGAACCACTGTGTGTATATACTTGATTTAGCATGAGTGGGGATGGAGTGTCAAGATAATTTTGGTCTCATCCTTGGAACCGAGGAGCCAATCAAAATGGATAATGGGTTCTCTGGGGCTGGGCGGTGGCAGCAGGTAAAAAGAAGCCCCGTGGATGCTTCTCTCACTCTTTCTTCACTTTTTCCTCCCTGCCAACACCCAGATGGATTGCAGGATCTGGTAGGCCTAGGCCTCTGTACCCGGGCATATGGCATATTCTGGTAGGGATGCAGGCAGACACAGGAGTCTAAGCCACATGCACCTTGGCTGTGGCTGGACACTTGGAAGTCGGGACAGAACAATAGGAACTGCTGGGGTACAGCTGAGAGAGGTTCAGGAACAGGCTGAGAGCACAGGGATCTTGTCCACAAGCGCGCATGGTGGTAGGCTGGATACTTCAAGAAAGCCATTACAAGACTGGAGGAAACAGTAAGAGTACAGTTTAGAAAAAAAAGGCGCACACTTTTTTTTTCAGACCAGGAAAGCAGGATAGTGAGGGACACAGTGGACTTTGCTGAAGGTTGTTAGACCTGAGGCGCAGACCCAGGAGGTGGTCCAGAGGCAGGAGGCACAGAGGTGGATTAATGACATGGTTCACGGCTAAGGAGAGGCCTGACATTTGGGGAAGGACCCAGACCCACCTACTTAAACTGTACAATATACTCTAACTTTCATCTTCCCAATTTTGTATGCACACTTTTCATAAAATTCTCAAGAACCCACCAGTGCAAGAAAATCCACTTTTGTGCTAACATATTGGTCTTGAACTTTTTAAAACACTTGCAAGACTTGAAATTTTCAAGGATGTTTCAACAATACCAGAGGCAGGTCAGCTTGGACTAAGAGAGCCTGGCCTGATGTTCTAGCTGGAAGGAAGCAGCTCAGCAAAAATGAGAAATAATCTCCACAGCCTTCCTCAAAAGGCGTAAGATGATTTTACAAAAGTGTAATGCAGAGGGGGCTCTAGTACCCTTTGGCTGAATTGATATTGTTCCCCTTTTCTACTCCTGTTGCTTTCAATGGGATCATTTGGGTCAACATTCAGTGAATCAGAGGAGAAAAATGATGTATTCTGTATTCTCCTCGGAGTGTTGACTGTCTTCTTCGGATATATTTGAATTTTATTCTGAGTCTTCTTTTTTTAAAGTATTCTATAGGAACTGGAATTGATTTTGTTCTTTTTTAACCTATACTCATAGAAGTTCTTTACAAATTCTTCAATTGGAAAGTTGAATGTAGCTGTAGACAACTTCACCTGGGGAAAGGTGAAGTTGTTCCTCCTTTTTAAAAAGTTTTGTATTAGGAAGTATTCTTTTCCTTTGCTGGGTTTTCTCCTTTTTCTTTTCATGTTACTATTTTACATAACGCCTAATATTTTTCAAGATATAAAGATCAAAATATGCCAGCCAATATTTGCTTTGCTTTTTTTTGACTCTTTGAATCTTCTTGTTTCTCTCTCTCAAAACATAGGAAATTCTCAAAGTTATAGCACTCAATTTCCAAAAATGAGGAAATTGAATTAAATTTGTAAAGTCAAAATTTTCTATATTTGAAAACTGTTTAGTCATCTAAATAATCTGCTGATTCCTTTAATCAGGGAATTTAAAAGCTTTTAAGCTAACATCATATAAAATAATTTTTCTTTTGTTTTGGGGTTGGGGGTTCATACCTAACTTGCTCAGGCCTTACTAATGACTCTGAGTTAGGAATTGTTCCTGGTAGGCTTGTGGTACTACATAAAGTGTCAGGGAAGCTGGGCCATCCACATGCAAGGCAGGCACTCTTCCTGTAACACTATCTTGCTGGCACCTACTGTTTTGCTTTTTAAATTAATATCCTGAGGCTTACATACCCAAGTGCATAAGGAGACATAACTGCAAAGCGTGCTCAATGGTGGGAGGAACATGGTCAATGTTCAACTTTAGCTTCCTAAGAGAAACATAATTGCCATTAAATGCTGAATATGGAGTTAAGGTCTTCTTAGCATTAGATGTAAGAACTAAGATTATGTGGTAGGTAACTTAGAGGAACAAGTTCAATAGATTCACTATGAAATATAGACCCTGAATGGTTCTAAATTATACATGTCATTGTTTTGTTTTCATAAATGAAGCGTGATAAGTGTTCGGTATCCTTTAAATGCAAATGCAAAGATTTCATAAATTTCTGATTTCTTGAAGAAGATGGGTAAGAAATTGGGAAATATGCAAATTAAATTCAGAAGGTTAAGTTTGCTTAAGGAGTGTCTGAAACTTCTCAAAATAACCTGCCTTGCCCATTTTATTATTCTTTGCTCACTGATCATTCTCGGAAGGAATTCGGGATCATATTTGGTGCCAGAGATCAAATTCTGGTCAGCTACATGCAATATAAGCGCTTTGCCTACTGTGCTGTCTCTCTGGCCCCAAAACATTTCATTCTTGCACAAGAAAACACAATTATAAAAATTCCTTCCTGATTTTCATTATTTTCTTGCTATCTTTACATCTTCAATTTTATGTACCAACTATTATATACCAAAAAAGAACCAGAACCAATAATGGAACTTTTACATTTTTCAAATATGAGGATTCTCTTTATTTCTATATCTAGAAATAAATGAATATGGAAATCCCTATTCTTAAATTCTAAAGTTCATTTAGGAGTACAAAAATGTTAAAGTTTCTATCATTAAATTACTTTAGTTCTTTGTTGATGTTTACAAAAAGTTCTTCAAAAGCTAAACTGAATGGAGGGATGAATAATACATAAGGCCATATGCCCTAAAAAATCCTGAGCAGAGACTACTTAAGGTAATTTGATTTAATGATTATTTTATTTTTATAAATATTTTATTATACCACCGAGAAATATACAATTACAAAGATGTTCATATTTGAGTCTTGGTCATACAGTGTTCCAGCACCCATCCCTCCACCAGTGCCCATCTCCCACCACCAATGTCCCCGGTTCCCTCCCCCTCCCCAGCCCACCTCCATGGCAAGTTCTGTCTTTCTTTCCCTTTCTATCTCTTTATATTTTAAAGGCTTAAATAAGTGAAAGCGAAAAAAGACTCATGAAAGTGGATAATAAATATAAATAAATGGGATTTTTTTTCATATAAATTATTGTGGTTTAATAATTTATGCAACAATATAAAGCAATTTTCAAACAACGTGAATCCAGCAATCATAGATTTCTGGGCACTAATTGGGATGTATATATGGTTTATTAAATAGCCATTATTAGTATTCTAGCATTTTATATCAAAACATAATTATGAATAGTTTTGTAACTCATGGTACTTTAGTAAAATAAAATTTGGAAAAGTAGTTATCAGTTTTGAAATTGCAAAAGTAAGAAAATAGGCACAAAAATGAAGACAAGTGAAAGATTCAAAATTAGCAATTGCAATGGAATTAATGCCAAGTCACAAGGGCAAGTTAGAAGCTGATATTGACATGGAGCAAACCGGAAGCATAAGGCAAAATCAAAAGCAAAGAGTTTAATTCCAACAGACACTAATTAGCAAGAAAGTATGTATATTAAGATAACATTATTCCTAAAAAGGAATTTCATACGGCCTCACATAGTAATCTAACTTTCTATTTTTTTTCATTTGTATATTTTTTTATTATACCACCGTGAGACATACAATTACAAAGGTATTCATAATTGGTTCTTGGTATTACAGTAAACCAGCACCCATCCCTCCACCAGTGCCCCATTTCCACCACCAATGTACCCCACCCCTCTCCCGCCCACCGCCAGGCTGCCTCAATAGCAGGTAGTCCTGTTTCCTCTCTTTCTCTCTCTGTCTCTGTCTCTCTGTCTCTGCATCTCTCTCCCTCTTGTTTTACACATTGTGGCTAGCCCTGCAGATATTTAGAGTTTATCACTTAAGTCTCTTTGTGTATATTCAATGGTGAGTTTTAATCTGCCATTACCATTTCCACATTTAGTAAAACACTGCTATCTATTTATATCCTGTTAATGATTATTTTAGATTCTATGATTGTAGAAAAATAACAAACAGTAGAATTTGTGCTTTGAAATTCTGAATTAAGGCATTTGTTTTCATTTTCATTACAGAATTCAATAAATTGCTTGAGAAATTTAGCAATTTTTATAAAATAGGCTTTATATTTAGTGACTTTGCCCACCTCTCAGCTAATTTAAGTGCTCTGTACGTGTTGAAGGGGTGAAGAGTAGGCTAAAAGTATCATGTCTGTAAGTTAACTGTATTGCATACATTTTCAATTCCAGTATTTTTAGTTTACAGTGGTCTCATAGGGATGTAATCCATGACTAGTTCAGAAATATGTATGTGTTCTTACAGTAAAGCTCTTTTTTATGTAACAGAAAATAATGACCTCCTGAGTTAGTCACAGGAAAGCCAAAAGTATATGGAACAAGACCAAAGAACACCCTAGAGGACAGAATTCCTTGGGTATAAACATAAAGGCCAAGGAGATCCTTGGAAACAAGTAAATAGCATGAGGACTCTGAGTTTTGCAGTTAGAAAGTAAAGAAACAAATCAAAATGGTTTTGAAGGAAGATACCAGTAAAGTCAACCTAAATCATTAGAAAATGCTTAAACTGATGCTAAAATATCTTTTAAGTCTTGTGATTTTTTTTTTTGGCTTATCTCAGATTTTTTTTTCTTTTCCCAAATTTTATTACACCACTTTTTAGACATACAACTGCAAGATGCTCATGTAGAGTTTTGGTTCTACAGTGTTCCAACACCCATCCCTCCACCCGAACCCAACTCCCATCACCAATGTCCCCACCTCCCTCCCCCCCCCCCCACACTTCAACTACTTGGATTCTGTATGTCTTTTCTCTCCTCTCTATCTCTCCCTCCCACCAAACTTTCCTGCACATCCTAGAATGCAGTGCATAACTGTTTCCACTACTTTGATGGACCGCGTGGCCGCAAGCGGCCGCGTGACCTGGGCTCGAACTGGGTTTGCTCTGTTAATCTGGTCGTGAGGTAGTATCCCAGCGTCCGGACAGCAAAGGTGGGGTGGTGGCTTGTGGTGGGCGAGTCTCATCTGGCTGCTTCCGGGACCCCCAGAGGTGATGGGCCCACTCCCAAAACCCATCTGTCCTCCTGGGAGCCCCATGGTCAGCTGAGCCTGGGGAAAGCAGAGTTCCAGGTTCCCCAGCCTCGTTTGAGACTGCATGCTATGGCTGGTCGCCCCAGGGCAGCTCCTGTGCAAGGGGGGCACCAGGCTCTACAAAATGGAGGGGGAAGGACCGACCCCTAACTCCATCTGGCGAATTCCTCTTGTGCTATTTCTTGAAAAATGATTGAGCATATTTGGATGTTCTTATACTCAGCAATAAACTAGAATAATTTTACTGTACAGTAAAACTATAGACAATTTTATGGGAGAAAATTGGTGTTATTTAGATAAAACTATATACAGGGTTTAACTAAGAGTTGTATGGTTTTTTCTTTCATTTTATTTTTACTGTTTTGCTGCTTTAAGTGGGGTTCTCACCAGAATATAGAAATCTCTTCAGTAATATTTTGTGAAACTATTGTTATTTCTTAATAACAGTTTATTGTATTTTTTTTTCTGAAAATCTCTTAATCTTACCACAATTATGTGTAATAGCATAGCTAGGTAGAATAATATTGGTTGGAGGTATTTCCCTTTTATCATTTTGAACACACTTTATCCATCTACCCACTGATGATTTTGTTTCCCTGCCTTGGTTATTGTGAATAGTATTGCAATAGGCATGAAAATAATAATAAGTCTTAGAAATTAAAGATTGTTTTTGAACACCACAGCACTGTATTCAGGGCTTATTCCTGACTGCTCATCTCTGGCAGTGATTCAGGCACCATATGTGGTTCTAGGGATCAAGCCTGTTTCAATTCTGTACAAGGCAGGGATCTCAAAGAGATAGTGCAGTGGGTATGATAGAGATTCTGACTTCAGTTCTTTGTATTTATTTACACCTAGATGTGGGATTGTAGGGACGAAATGGTATTTCTATTTATCAGTTTACGAAGGTTCTCAATAACTTCCATACCAACTGCACTATTTCACATTATTACCAACATCATTCCAATTTATTAATTTTCTTACTAATATTTATTATGCCTTAAATTTTTTATAGTTATCCTGATATAAGATGATATTTCATTGTCTTTAATTTTCCTTTCCCTTACTTTCAGTGATACTAAAAACTTTTAATTTGATTTGTATTCTAATGTATTCAATTTTATTGAATACAATAATAAAATTGAAAAATACAAAATACTATACAATAGAATACACATCAATATGTATTGTATACATATAGATTTGTATTCTATTGAATATAAATAGAATAAAATATAATAGAATACAAATAGGATACAAATCAATATGTTAAATAGAATACAATTCTATTGTATTCAATTTGTATTCAATTTTATTGAATTCAGTAAAATAAATGTTGTCTGACTGGGGAGCTGGTAACCTGAGGAAGTTGTGGTAGTGATAATTAGCTGGTGTATGAGCCCAGTGGGATGCACTCAACAGACTCAAATGGTTTTTTTACTGATACAATCTAAGTCCAGTATCACTTCCAAACCTGCTCTGACCTTGTTACATTTTTAAGAAATAATACCCTTATATGAGTTATCATTTTGTCCTGTTTAACATTATTTCAACATAAGTAAATGTGATATTGATATTTATATGTGTAAAAAGTGCAATAGTTAACCTGTTATAACTTAATTTAAAGAAAAAATGACAGGAAAAATATAGAAAATAACTGATCCCTTGATCCTCCTATAACTTCTAAACACAGTTCTTTCTGTAGATGTTATGGAAATGCTAACAGCAGCACATAAAATAACATAGCAAAGGGATTGCATTTTATTATGTATTTAATCTGTATATATTTCACTGACTAAAGTGAAAGTAAAAATTAGAATATTTGTGTTTCATAAATCTCTTTTTATAGTCAAGGCATCTTGTCTTTTGTTATGATGCCAATAACATTAAACTACAAGGTGCGTATTTCTCATCTTCCACCAGGAGTCTTTCTAGTGCATTTTTGTAAGGATTATAAGAAACTCTTGTAAAATAAAAAGATTTATGTCTGGGGTTGAAAATTGCTTAGCTGTTTAGAATTGCATGCTATTTTAAGTGCATGCATAGCAGTTTTCATAAAGATGATTAAGAATTAATCTCTTCCATGTCCTTAGTCTATGATGCTTGGTAATATATATCCTATTATATAACTGGTAATATACACCCTGACCATTGGCTGCAGATGACTTCCCTTATTATTAATATTCTCTTTCTAGTAGCAGGTTAAGAGCAGAGGTTCTGAATTTAGAATGCTTGAACTTGATTCAATCTTGCATTTATTAGTCCAGGTCTGAGATGTGATTGATGCACACTTGAGTGATTCTGTTTTTATTTTGATATTTTAAGTATCACTTCCGGCCAGGTAATGACATTGGATAAGTTACTTAATTATTTTGTGCTTTTTTTTCTGAATGGCGGGGGAGAGGTTATAGGACTATTGTGAGAATGAATACAAAAACATTTAAAAATTCCTATTACAGAGGAAGTGTTTAATACATGCTATGTTATGTCATTAAAATAAATCTCTTTGGAGACTTCTGATCAGTTCTAGACCAAGTTTCTTTTCTCTCTTTATTTAATTTATATTTATTGTGACAATCCTCATTCTAAGAAGGATAAATTGCTGCCTGTTTTAGAGGCAGAGTGTTGCTATAACAGAGACTTAGAACCCTTCCATCACAGTTGAGTGGACCTTTTCTGCTTACTTCCTCCATTGTTGGTATCTGAGTTTGGCAGTCAGAGCCTGAGAGGTTTGTTTTCTGTGCATTTTGCCCATTCCCTTGTTTATGTGCTGCATGGTGTGAGGTTATCTAATATTAGTCTTCCTCCTGATTTGTTTCACTCAGAATGGCATCCTCCATTTCCATCTACATGGTAATGAATGATCAAGATTGATCTTTTCTTATAGTTGAGTAGTATACCATTGAGGATGTATATATCACATCTTTATTAACTTGCACATCTGTCATTGGGCACTTAGGTAGTTTTGATAACCTTGATTATTATAATTACTGCTACAATGAACATAGTTGGAGACACATCTTTTGGAATTGATAATTTTTTTAAATTGAGATAAATACCGGAGACTAAAGCCGAATTACAGGGTAGTTCTATTTTTATTTATTTATTTATCTATTTATTTATTTATTCAGTCATTCATGTATTTAATTATTTATTATTATTATTATATTATTTTATTTTTTGCTTTATTGGTTCACACCTGGCAATGCTCAGGGGTTACTCCTGGCTCTGCACTCAGGAATTACACCTGGCGGTGCTCGGGGGACCATATGGGATGCCGGGGATCGAATCCGGCCAGCATGGGCCTGCTGCGTTCAAGGGAAATGCACTACTCGCTGGACTATCACTCCAGCCCCGTAGTTCTATTTTTAAATATTTGAGAAACCTCCATGTTGTTTTTCAGAGAGATGAACCAATTATTATGCCACTAATGGTGTTTGAGGGGGCCCATTTCCTTTATATTTCTGCTATCAGGGCCACACTTTGGCAGTACTCAGGTTATTCCTACCCCTATGTTCATGAATGACTCCTGGATGTGTTTAGGGCACCCTATATGGGGCTGAGGATGTCAAGGTTCAAACTAGAATCAATAATATGAGGCATTTGTCTTATTCCCTATATTATCTCTTCACTGTGTTCAATTTCTATATAGTACATTATTATGATATCTCACAGTGAGGTAATATTTTTGTTAGGTAATTTATAGCATCATTATCTCATTGTGTGAGTTAATAATATATTAAAACATCATTTTTATTTTAGAGACAGACATGGGGCAGAGCCGCTACTGGCTCTCACTGTGTCCAGCCGCTCATGAAGTGCCCAGGAGGGATGGCAGATTCTAGCCCTGGCCTGCCACCCCAGCAGAGCCTCACAACAAGCCGGAGGACCCCACCCACTCCATGAAGACCTCCATTTTCCACATCTGGACTTTCCCCTCTTCAGAACTCCACCCAGCAGACCAGCCTATCATAGCCCTGCTCCCGCGGCCCTATACAGCCATGCGGTTCATCAATAAATGCTGGATTTTGAGATGACTACAAGAGTATGCTACCTCGCACGGCAGAGCCTGGCAAGCTACCCGTGTGGTATTTGATATGCCAGATACCAGTAACAATTATAGACCTCATTCCCATGACCTGATGGAGTGGTTTGAGGCTCTTTATGTTCCTGTAGCAAGCAGGTGTCCTTGGGCTCTACTTGCATGAGATAGGACATATGGAGATATTAGTGGTGCCCGCCGAACAAATCAATGATGAACGGGAAGACAGTGATACAGTGACAGTGATCATTTTTATTTCCTTGTTAACATTGATGCTGTACAATTTTTACAGTGTCTATTGACCATCTGTGTGCCTTTATTTGGAGATGTGACTTAACATTGTTTAGTTTGTTATGGAGTTTTGTAAAAGCCCTGTATAATTTGGATATCAGTCCTTTGTCAGGTGCATGTTTGCATGTCTTGTCTGTATAGACTTCTAGGATTAAAATGCTTAGTATTCACACAATTTCCTGTATCTTTGGGCAAAATTCTGTACTGTAGAAATCTACAACATCCTGTTGCTCTGAACTAAGCTTTCATTATTTATAATTTATGTATAATTTCAATATATGCAGTGAGGTTTTTAAAAATAAAATATGGTATCTAATATGATCACTTGATCACTTGACATCCCGTTATTCATCGATTTTCTCAGAGGGTGCCAGTAACATTTCCATTTGACCCTATCACATGCCAGTGTAGCCCAATGGTATCTGGTGCTTCAGGAATACAAAGAGCCTCAAACCATTCATCCAGGGTCTTGATGAAGAAGTCTGACCATCTTGTAGGTGGGCGGCCACGTGATCTTTTGACATCCCGTGATCGCGGTAACGGCTCTAGTCCAGCGGTTTTCTCCAAATCTCATTACATGTCCAGCCCATCTGATTTTCGATGCTTTGGCAAACGAGACAGCGTCCCTGACTCTGGAACAGCTATGGAGGTCGAGCTCTGGATTCCTTCTTTCACTTGAGTGAGGTGTGATATTCCAAGCATAGCTCTTTCGATTCCTGATGTAAAGATAAAAGAAAAAGGCTATGAAAATGGAGCTAGTGATGAGTTTATTTCAATTATTTATTCATCAGGCAACAAAGAAAAGCTTTATAAAGGTAAGAACTATGAGAATGAAAGTGTAGTTGATAGACGCTAACCTCTTTTGAATATTTACAATGTGCTGTAGTGGTTTCTAAATTCATTCTGCCCCGTATTTTGTTCTCTATAGACCTATCAACAATGTAGGACCATTGGATTTACTGAGGCTGAGTAATTGATTTATGGTACTCAGCAGACTTGGGGTTTTAATTCAGGAATTTGAAAATCCCAAATTCCCCCCCCCATGAGTACACTTGTGCTTTAGATGTGCTTTTTTTCCTAGGGAGAATAGTTTACTGGGATGAGATCTGAAGGAATAACAACTGTCCAAGTCAGTATGGTATGAGTTATTTGAAAAGTTGTCAGAAGATTTTATTTTAATTTTTGGTTTATTGTTTCAGTAGCCAGAATGAAAGCTTTCATAAAAACAGCTTTCTTTTTTTGATCATAAAAGCCATTGTCATATTGTCAACAGCAGAAGACTGAGCAATAAAGAAGGATTCATTAGCCTTATATCTATAGACAGCTCAACTACTATCTGGAGTTGTCCTATGATATTTTTCGGGACACAAGATGGTAAATAGCATTTCTGACCTTTAAAAATAACTCCTTAACCATATTTTTTTCATCCTTGATATTTCATGATGACAAATATCAAGGAAATTTAATGCCTGCTTTTGCTCTGAAACAGAAGTAATGACAGGTACCTTTTATAATTGAGTTTATTCTTTGCACAAAGAAATGTCATTCCTTAATATAATTTACAGCAGTTCTTGCTAATTGTTTCCTTGGATTTCAGAATTATTAAATCAATTTTAGAATACAATATCAGTGGTGATGGTAAGCTTAATTTCTCTTGGTCTTCTTGATTGAAAAATATTGGAAAAGGAATTTGTATAAGAATTTCTCTAAATAGATTTATATTTTAAAACCCCATAGAGTGCACTAAAGTGAAAATATTAAGAAGAAAGCAAAAGAATTATACTTATACCTGTTAAACACAGAAAGTACACATGTATAAAAATATTTTCACTTATGGTTATAGTGAATTGTATTTGCAAGTTTGGAATGGGTTCAATATGTCATATTTTTAAAAATGTAAAGGTCTAGTAAGAAATCATTTTAGTGTTATGAACTCCTTCTAGTGCAATCACTTGTATCACTTGTCATCCCATTGATCATCGTTTTGCTTGAATGGCACCAGTTACATCTCCATATGTCCTGTCTCATGCTAGTAGAGCCCAAGGGCATCTGCTTGCTCCAGGAACATAAAGAGCCTCAAACCATTCCATCAGGTCATGGGAATGATGTATATAATTGTTACTGGTATTTGGCATATCAAATACAACACAGGTAGCTTGCCAGGTTCTGCCATGCGGGTGGCATACACTTAAAGTCACCTCTGATCTCCAGCATTTATTGATGAACTGCGTGGCCGCTTGTGGTTTTGCAAGCCAGAGTGTGATCAGCACCTCTGCTGGGTGGAGTTCTGAAAAGAGGGAGTCTCGCTGTGGAAAATGGTGGCCTTCATGGAGTTTGGGGTTGTATGGCTTCTTGTGAGGCTCAGTTGGGGTGGTGGGCCAGGGCTAGAAACCGCCATCCCTCCCGGGTGCCTCATGAGCAGCTGGGCACAGGGAGAGCCGGAAGCAGCTCTGCCCCCATGTCTGTGAGTCTAGTGCAATACTTATTTTTTTTCTCTGGAGTTTTAGAAACCTTTCTGCAAAGATAAATATTAAAGAATAACTTTAAGAATATTCATAATTTGGGGCCTGAGCAATGGTCCAGTGGGTAGGCGTTTGCTTTGCACGCGGCCCTGCCCGTGCTGGCCCATGTTCGATCCCTGGCATACCATATGGTCCCCCAGAGCACCTCCAGGAGTGATTCCTGAATGCAGAGCCAGGAGAAACCCCTGAGCATTCGGGGGTGTGACCTGAAAAAACAAAACAAAAAAAGAATAGTCATAATTTAACAATTTCTATTCAATATATTCTTTATGATTTTTATACCACAAATATGAATTAAAAATAAGAGTACTTTCATACTCACTGTAAATAAATAAGTAGGAAATATGGGTCATGTGCCTACAGATGTCACATCATTTATTTATTTTAATCTGTTCATTTCTATCTATCCGTCTATCTGTCTGTCCATCCGTCCATCCATCTATCTATCTGTCTGTCTGTCTATCTATCTATCTATCTATCTATCTATCTATCTATCTATCTATCTATCTATCTATCTATCTATCTATCTATCTATCTATCTATCTATCTATCTATCTATCTATCTATCTATCTATCTATCTATCTATCTATCAAATCTATCTATCTATCTATCATCTATCTATCTATCTATCTATCTATCTATCTATCTATCTATCTATCTATCTATCTATCCATCTATCTATCTATCTATCTATCTATCTATCTATCTATCTATCTATCTATCTATCTATCTATCTATCTATCTATCATCTATCTATCTATCTATCTATCTATCTATCTATCTCTGTCTGTCTGTCTGTCTGTCTGTCTGTCTGTCTGTCTGTCTGTCTGTCTGTCTGTCTGTCTGTCTGTCTGTCTATCTATCTATCTATCTATCTATCTACATCTATCTATCTATCTATCTATCTATCTATCTATCTATCTATCTATCTATCTATCATCTATCTATCTATCTATCATCTATCTATCTATCTATCTATCTATCTATCTATCTATCTATCTATCTATCTATCTATCTATCTATCTATCTATCTATCTATCTATCTATCTATCTATCTATCTATCTATCTATCTATCTATCTATCTATCTATCTATCTATCTATCTATCTGACTTGTTTGGGTCGCGCCTGGCCATGCTCAAGGGTTACTCCTGGCTCTTCACTCAGGAATTACACCTGGTGGTCGGGGGCCATATGGGATGCCGATGATCTAATCAGGGTGGGGCGTGTGCAAGGCTGGCACCCTACTTACTGTACTATCACTCCTGCTCCCAGATGTTACATTCTAAAGGGGAAATAAAGGCAGAAAAAAACCAAGAAAGTAAATGATATGAATGTTATGAAGAATAGGATGATGACAGAAAATGTTGCACAGCAAGGGTGACAGCAGTCAAAGCATCATTACTTAGTATGGGGTTGTAGTTAAAAATAATTTCTTCAAGAAAGTTCTTCACTTATTCATGTGACAAGTCTAACGATCTGAGGTATCACTTTTCTCAGAAGATTACATTTCACAGAGAGAGCAAGTCAACCCCTAAGCCCACATGAGGTTTGTACAAAGAAAGCATTTCTTTGCCTAAATTATTCACAGGATGGTTGCCTTAGCCCTAAGTGATCTGTTCATCTTGGATCAAAATATTTTATAAAATTCTATGCTAACTTAATATAAAATATAACATATTTTTATTATTTAAATAATATAAATTGCAGAGAAAGCGAGACCCCGAGCTGCACAGTCCCTTAGCACCTCCGACACACGCACACACCGTACATGCCCAACACTCACAGTGCCAGGTCAGACACAGCCCAGGGACCTGCCCTGACTTCTAGCAGGTCCTGAAATCAAGGAGAGCAATGATCAATGGAAAGAGGCTCCACACACCTCCCTGCTCTGCCAATGACTCAAAGCATGAAAACGGGGCAGTTGCTTCCTTGGCACAAAACTTGACAGTCAACAAAAGGTCAATGGGCTTAAATTAGTCTCAGGTTTAGATCCCTTTTTCTAAGGGATTTTTTTCAGGTGAGTACACGATTATCCCACCCGAACAGCAGAGTCCGGCAAGCTACTCCTGTCGTATTTGACATGCCAAATACCAGTAACAATTATAGACCTCATTCCCATGACTTGATGGAATGGTTTGAGGCTCTCTATGTTCCTGGAGCGGGCAGATGCCCTTGGGCTATCTCACATGTGACAGGATATATTGAGATGTTGCTGGTGCCTGCTCGAGTAATCGATGATCTACAGGAAGTCAACTGATCAAGTGAAATAATTTAAAATAGCTATTATAAAATAATGCTAATAGCAATACTTATCAAATGACTACTGTCAAAGGAACAGAGACAGAATGAACAGGAAGAATAAATTTGCTTCTAATTACTAGACTCAAGACCTTATTACTCGGGATTTCATTTTGGGGGCTAAGGGATAGTCATTCCCCACAACTGTGAGAGAAAGGAGGTTCAAAACTGACGTAAGGCAGCTGTGTTTTGATGCTCTTGTGTCTGCTCTAATTCAGTTTACGGAAACTTTCAACAATAACTTAAATCTTTGATTTAAAAAAATAAGACTGACCTGAGAAAATTGTTACCAAGCAGAGTCTTCAAAGATAAGCACTTTAAAATGTAACAATAAGAACCACTAAAATATAATAGGAATAAAAGGCAATGAGAATAAATGTCATGAGAATAATGGTCACAATCCACCTAATCACCTAATTGCCTTATCTTGTTAGAAATTTAAACAAAGCCTAGTAACAATCTGAAAAGACATTAGTTATTACTTAAAAGTGGTCACATCTTGGTAGGACTCCCACGTTTCTAAGCATGAATTTCCCTTAATTGTTTTTCCCTTTTCCCAGGTCCACAGTAACCTTGAGAACATCATTCTCATACCACAATAACCATGCAAAGCAGCAGCCTAACAGCCATTGGAGGTTTCAAACCTCCTCAAATAATCCAATCCCAGAGATTTATCATTATTTTCTTATCTGGTAACACCCTGGGAAAACACCATTTACAGTGCTTGTCTTTACTTAACCTAATAAAGCATTCAGTTCCTGAGATAAGCTCTATCCTTTGCTACATTTGTTAAAACTAATCAGTGTCTTGTTTATATAACAGCTCTCCAAACTGACAGGAGTTGAGGATAATAAGTGATTGGCAGAATATTAAAACAAAGTCATCTGGGGAATTAGATGTCCACAAAAGTCTATAAAAACTTTGCAGTATACCTGAGGAGTCTAAGATTGTTCCCATACACAGAACACATTCAGGTCTTGGAAATATCTGATGTGTTTTATATCTCTCCTCTTTAACTCATCTTGAGGCTCAGTTCAACAGGAAGTAAAGATAAGGGTGGAGTTGCAAGATAATGGAAATTTGAAGTCATCTTTTATCACACGGAGCCCTGGCATAATACTAAGAATCTTAACTGATTTGTGGCCTGCAGAGAAATCTCTGTCAATTGTGAGCAAACTACTGTACAAACCAAGTACTTCAGTGATTACACATGACAAAGGAGATTTATGGGAATGGGCTCACCCGTTTTAGATACTGAGACCCATATTACCTACATAGAAAACCAGGGAAGCCAATTGTATGATTCTGTCTGAGTCACAGACTCTGAGAACCAGAGAGCTAATATTCTTGACATCTAAATGCCAGAGAAATAACATTTGTGATATTAAAAGGGAAAAGATGGTTATTCCAACTCAAGAAAGAGGGAAAGAGAATTCATTCTCCCCTTGTAGGCAGGCTCTCAATAGATTTGGAGATGTTTTTCCACATTAATAAATGTAGAATTTTTTTACTCAGCCTATTGATTCAAGTGCTTCAAATGATCAAATGAATCAAATACTACAAACAATTCATTTCTCTACGTATATTCATGTGAGTGCTTATAAGTAATGATTTACTGTTGGAGTATTCTGGGTGCCCCAACAAAATCCGGGAGTAGGGTATAGGGATCCCCTTCTGCCCCAGGGGATCAGCAGCCAGTGGACAGAGAAAGACACGAGAATTCAGCAGAGTTTCAAAAAGGCTTTACACACACTTGTTCTGGTATGACTTTAGGTTCCTAGCTGGGTCCCAGCCACGTGTAGCTTTAGAATCCTAGGCCAAGATGGCTGCTACCACATACTAAGACCTAATGGGGCAGAGAACATTGAGGAGGAGAGAGGAGGCAGAGGGCGAAGAGGAGCCAAAATGGCCAAAAAGCTCATTCTCCTAGCTTATTTTATAATAGAAACCCGCCAAAAACTTCCAGCTCAGCCCATCTTGAGCTGGGCTATCCAGAGAGAATGCCAGGTAAATGACCATATTGAAATACAGATTTTCAAGTGGACTCTTTGACCCAATATTCACAATGTCAGAGCTGACACCCTGAGCTACAGTCTCCTTAGCAAAGCTACATCTCTGAAACAGAAAGCAGTTCAGAATGTAATTTGTAGAGAATGACATTAATACTTCTTACCATGAATATATAACCAGCTGACTCTAGACTAGTTCCCACTGAGGTTCAAATTTCATCGGAATAATTCACTTTGGCATTACCTTTAGAATCAGAGAATGTCAGTTTGCCCAGAGGCACACAGGCATGTCTCTTTGAACTAGAACTGATTACATTATGGTTGATCCAACTTGGTCAAGTGTTCTTGGAATATCTACATGTATGTCCCTCATGGGAACACATGGGAATAGGAAGAGTATTGAACTGGAACAAGCAAGATTCATAATAAGAATATTTTTGCCATATAAAATTATGATAACAATCCAATTCTGCCCAAGCTCTCATTGTGTCTGCTCTAGAGATTCCCTAAAGGCAGGGAGGAGTTCTTAACATATGCTAAATGGAGCAGGAGACTAAAGCTCAGTAGGGCATGTCACCCAACAATTTACCAGCTATTTGGGCATACTTTAGCCAACTTAATTTGACACATACTGATACCCATTACAATGGGTCATTATTACACTGAATGGGAAAAATTCATTATATACTGACTCTGTAGGAGAGAAACAGGATATTTCTCTGAGAAATTTCTCAGATATATATTCTCTATTTAAGAGACTAGGTAAGAAATTATGTGAATGGTCTACGCTTTATATTTTGCAGTACTGTAGTATGATATTACTAAATTTTTAAACATTCTTAGTATTTTTACTGAATTTGAGGCAAAAACTAAAGATGAAATGAGTAAGCTTCAAGAAGTTTACAATTATTGGGCTTACTCTTTTGGCTGAGATGGAATAAATACAACATAGATTTTTCTTTGGATGAATACCTGAATTCCTGGTTTCTTCTTTAATTAAAAATATTTGGAGAAGCTCAGCAATCATATCTGGATAACATTGGGTTTAATAAATTTTTAGTGCAGCTGGCATAAAAATATACTGTTTTTGATGTCTCTTTTGATGCTGCTATTTGGTTTTATTGGAGACCCTTTCATTAACAATGGCACACAGAGAAATATGGTTTCTATTCTACATGCGGAATTTCTTTTGGGATCATCCAGGGAATCAACTGGTTTCTTTCACTATTCTAGGTACAACCTTAAAAGTTTTGCAAACCGTCCTTTGAAATTTGTCAATATTTTATATGAACTTATTCTTCAGATTTAGTTTCCCTTGAATTTTATCCCAACACATAAGTATTAGTGAAGTAATAACAAATATGAATGATATAATTCTGGCATTGAATTTTAGCATTTAAGGTAAGTAATCTCTACCAGAATCATTTATCCATTTATCATTTTTTCTTTTCTTTTTTTTTTTTTTTTTGCTTTTTTGGGTCACACCTGACAATCCGTGAGGAGTTACTCCTGGCTCTGCACTCAGGAATTACTCCTGGCGGTGCTTGGGGGACCATATGGGATGCCGGGATGGAAGCTGGGTCGTTCGAGTGCAAGGCAAACGCCCTACCCTCTGTGCTATTGCTCCGCCCCAGAATCATTTATCATTGATAAGACGAGGAACTGTAGATGATCTCTTATTCTTCCCCAGTATGTAATTCTACTACAACATTCTATGTTAAATAAATTTTCTGATGGAAATAACTCAACTTGCACATCTATACAACAGCTTTGTAACTTTTTAAGATCTAAAGGGATCACTCTTTATCTTTAAGGTCTTATCTGCATTATGATCTTTTGGGCTCCCTTTGCTGCATTTTAAGTTCACTTAAATGTCCTTACCATAACTGCATTTCAAAAGTTCACAACAGCTGTCATAATCTTTTCTCTTTTAGCTGATAACAAAACTTTACAGCATTTCATATATAGAAGCCACATCTAATGTTATTTGCATATCTTTCATTAGTAAAATGATTACAAAGCATAAGTAGCACAATGCTGTAGTCATTTATCTCCATTTAGGTATCTTATATTTTAATGTGTCCAATACACAGTTGAAAATGTACTCATTTTATGTAACAGTGCTGACATGTTCATATCTAGTGGCCAAGCGATAGCCCAGTGGTAGGAAGTTGGCCTTGCACGCGGGCCTGCCTGTGCCGGTCCGGGTTCGATCCCCGGTATCCCATATGGTCCCCTGAGCACCGCCAAGAGTAATTCCTGAGTGCAGAGCCAGGAGTAACCCCTCAGCATTGCTGGGTGTGACCCAAAAAGAAAAAAAATGTTCATATCTGCTTTTCTTAGTATCTATTTATTAGGTTTGTGTGGACCCATTGAATAGTAAATCAAATATTTAATATTTATCTATATATACAGAAGATAATATAGGCAATAGGATTTTTTGTAATTTTTTATTATACCACGTGAGCTATCACTGTCTTCCCTTTCATCATCGATTTGTTCGAGCGGGCCCCAGTAACATCTCCATATGTCCTGTCTCATGCTAGTAGAGCCCAAGGCATCTGCTTGCTCCAGGAACATAAAGAGCCTCAATCCATTCCAGAATGAGGTCTATAATTGTTACTGGTATTTGGCATATACATCAAATACAACACGGGTAGCTTGTCAGGCTCTGCTGTGCAGGTAGCATACTCTTGTAGGCATCTCTAAGTCCAGCATTGATTGATGAACCGCCGGGCCGCAAGCTGCCGCGTGGAACCGGGCGCTGATAGGCTGGTCTGCTGGGTGGAGGTCTGACGAGAGAGAAGTCCGGATGTGGAAAATGGAGGCCCTCATGGAGTGGGGGGTCGTCTGGCTTGTTGCGAGGCTCTGCTGGGATGGTGGGCCAAGGCTAGAACCCACCATCCCTCCCGGGCGCCTCGTGAGCGGCTGGTCACAGGGAGAGCCAGTAGCAGCTCTGCCCCATGTCTGCGAGTCTCTGGACCGGCATACCTGAGCAGGATTTAAGTAATTTTTTTTTATTATACCACGGTGAGTTATACAGTTAAAAAGTGTTCATATTTGGGTTTCCAGTCATACAGTGTTCCAGCACCCATCCCTCCACCAGTGCCCATTTCCCTACACCAATGTCCCATGATTCAACACTCCCCCAGCCTTCATCTATGGCAGGCAATTTTCACTTCTCTCTCTGTCTCTGTCTCTGTCTCTCTCTCTCCCTTCTTTTACACACTGTGGCTTGCAATACATACATTTAGAGGCTATCATTTATATCCTTTTGCCTTCTTTCAATGCTCAGTTTAAGCTGGTATTATCATTTGCAATAATTATTAGTACATTGTTACTTTCTCTGTGTTGTCTAACCTTTGACTCCCACATATTTGCAGTAGGTTCTAGCAAATGACAAAACTTTCTGATCAATGTTTTGTCTGGCCTTGGATATTGGTATCATGCTTTTTTTTAATATCCCACAAATAAATGAAGTCATTCTATCACTAGATCACTTGACATCCCATTATTTGTTGATTTGTTGAGTGGGCACCAGTTTCCATTTGCCCCTGTCATGTGCCAGAGTAGCCCAAAGGCATCTGAGAATTTTCTAGGCATCCTTCTCAGAGTTTCCGGAAAGTTACTCAGTAACTTTCAAGTACTCTAAGTATACTTTCAAGTATACTCTCAAGTATACTGCCTGCACGGCAGAGTCTGGCAAGCTGTCCAATGCATATTTGATATGCCAAGACCAGTAAAAACAGTGTTTATCCCCCAGTCATTCTATATCTGTCCTTTTCCCTCTGGTAATTTCAAACAACATGATCTTCTCCATGTCCTCCCACTTA